>JAUMGZ010178084.1:0-14275 GCA_032359645.1 Pododesmus macrochisma | reverse complement strand
AACAACGACGGACGACGGATGGACGGACGACGGACGGGATTTGTATCAGAAAAGTCCACCTTGGACCTTTGGTCCAGATGGACTAAAAACACTACTAAAAGTCTATGTTGTCTGAAAGGTTGACAAAGGCTAGGCCAACTCCATAAATGATGCCATCTTAGACGCCATCTTAGTCTATACTTGCAAGATGTATTCAAATTTAACTTCATGCATATAGTAAAGCCTAACATAGAAGTTTGACTTGTCTGAAAATTTTGTGGGTTGTCGAGTTATTTTGTCAAAATATATTATGGTTTGAGGGGCAATTTTTTCTTTTAAAAAATCTTTTACATTCATATTAATAGATGTTAAGAGTAAAGCGTGTGTTTGTGTGTATAAGAAAGAACTGATCTATACAATGAAGACAATATTTTGGATGAAGGTAATTATATATGATGAAAAGTTTTGTGTATTGAGTCTATTAAACAATTAACTACAACCAGAAGACATTAACCATAAGAAATTGTGGATAAAACAAAACTTTAATGTCAATTACAATGTGCAAGTGTGAAATGAATTAAAAACAGCAGGGAAAGTCAAAGGTGACTTGCAACAACTGCAAACACAAACATCTAGTGTAACTGAAATATCTTACAGAAGGACAAAAGCTACATTCAAAACCAATACAGTTGTTACTAACTGCTAATGATTTGAAGACAGCACAGATGACACAGTGTGGTGATTTACTGGACAGCAGCTGGTTAAATTCTTGCTCTGCCTTGAAGTCATATGGTAAATGCTGCCAGAGATTCTTTATAGGCTGTGCCCAACTATCAGTCATGATGGCATCAGGAACTTGGATAATATCACTATCATCATCTGTGAAAAATGAACATCATTGATTTGAAAAAATCACTGTAAAAATATCAATTAACATCTTTAAATATTCCATAACTGAATCTGCCCAAGTGAGAACATTAACATTACAACATGGCTTATATGAGAACATTCACATTAAAACATATTATTATAAAATTTTGTTGCGAAAAAATGCAATGATAACTCAAAACAGATTCCCTTAAAATTTAAATCACAAAAGTTGTTTCTGTTATTTAAATTCATTTCAATTATTAAATTCACAGCAAGACAAGGTTAAACTCTCTTTTATCACGCCATATTAAAAGGATATATATAAATTGCATCATGATGAGGTAACATCTATGTTAATTTAGTTCCTGTATATAAATTCACTGATAATGAATACGCCACTTTACTAATCTCCCAATGAACTAGCTTAAGTACTTTTATTGAATATATGATCACTGTATAGCAATGTACAATGTACCTGCTAATTTTATGCAGTAACCATCACTCAACAGTCCAATAAGTCTATTATTTGTGAGAGAGATTAATACTTATACATCCTGTACAAAGTACAAATTAAATGTTTTACCTTTCAGGTCTGTTTCTGTTGACCTCCGAGCTTTTGCACTGCCTTTTAATCTGTGAGCTTTGGATCCTTTACTTGCTTTGTTTTTCTTCTCCTTACATTCCTCTGTAGATAAATTATCATTCTTGTCAACATGTGCTCCCTTGTCCATTTTCTTTGTTCCTGCTGCTTTCTTAATTGCCGAGTTAGTCTTAAAATACAGTATACTATCTATTACTACCACATATATAATTATAAATTATAATACAGTATACTATCTATTACTACCACATATATAATTATAAATTATAATACTAAAAGATGTAATAATTTTTTTCTTCACCAAAACATTTGTTCTCATTGCATGATTATGATTAACCACGACACAAATTGCATTGTATATGGTCATCAATATACACAACTAGATATAAATTGTTGCTTTGATTTAAAAGCATATCTTAAATTCAAACAATGACAAAATATCATTATATGCTATATAGTAATGGATATTAAAACAACGAGACTTTAAGACTGAGTATATATGCGTACTAGGTAGCACTTTAACAGTAATAAAAATTTCAAGTTAAAAAAAATAATAATTGCAACATGTATAAAAACAGAGTATAGACCATTGCACGCATGTCACTTTATAACTTCTGTTTTCTCCATTTACTGCTAGTTCAAGATTATTGTTAGTTTTAACATAAATACCTTGTCGGTGCCTTCCTTTTTCACTTTTGTCTTTTTCACTTTAGTACTAGAATTTCCAGAGAATACACTATAGCTTGTAGTTTGAATCATTGTCTGCTTAACGTCTTCACAGGAACTATTAACGTTATAATTGTTTGTATATGCATCAGTATCTGACAAAAACTTCTTACAATTTTTCTTGGAGTCAAGGGAACTGTTATAATCGGAATCATTGTCAGTACTACTACTACTACTGTCTAGCTTCCTCATCTTAGGTGAGGTCACACTTTTGCACTTGTCCATGTCTGCCTTGTGTTTAAATATCTTTGTAACAGTCATATTTTTCAAATTTTCCATATCTTTTTTATGCTTTAATTTCTTAGTAGCAGCACTAATGGCAGCTGCAGTGGATGCCTGAGATATTGGCACAATAGGCTGAGGTACCAACTGCAGCACTTTATTGGGACTTACTATAGTTCCGAACGAATGCTCATTGTCTATGGCAGAGGATTTGAGACCACCTTCATCACTGTAGCTGTGATCAGATTTCATTGAAACTGATCCATCACTGTAACTATGATCAGACACAGAGTTATTACTAAAGTTTGTAACCACTGTTAAGCCACTATGAAGGTTTGAAGATTCATATTTTGCTGCTGAGGACACTACAGAAGTACATGCTACTGTTGCCAAGGAAGAAATGGGTTGACTTTGAATTAAAGTTGCAGATGACTGGGAAAGACTACAAGGAATAATACTCACAGGAGAAGACACAACAGCCTGAAAATCTGGTAATTTCTTGTCATCAACTTGAAATACTTTTGTGGGAGTGGGATGTAACTGAGTTACACCTTGCAGCAAGAATCTGGTTGTCCCAAACTTTGGATCCCCACCAAATTGCGGCAATGCTTGGGCTTTTGCCTGAATGAGTGGAGTGCCAACAGTATTTAATGAAGTGGCAGCAACACCAGAAAGCAAAGGCTGTTTTGAGACTAAACAAATCCCTGGAGTATTCACATTAGATAGAGGAACTGAAGTCCGAACCACAGGCAAAGCTACTTGTGGTATGCCAACAACATTACTTACAATACGAGTCTTCACCAGACCAGCTGGAAGGGCTGTTGATGAAACAGTTTGCGATGGAAGCTGAGTGGTGGTCATTCTATTTTTTGTAGGAGACAATAGAATTGATACACCACTTTGATGTTGTGAAGGAACTACATTCACAACATTTACAGTTTTTGTTGTTTGATGTGTTGAGGGTAAAGTAACTGCTTGTTGCTTCAATTGTAACAATTGTGTAGCTGCTGCCACCTGTTGGGAGTTTGCAGCAGACACAACAATTGAACCAGACATAGTTTTCTTTCCAGCAATGGAAACTATATTCCTAGATTTTTTCAATAACTCACTTACTGTCATGGCACTGGGGCCTTTGGAAGTGGTTTTAATAGTTTCTAGACTAGATTTGTCACTAACTAAGCCGCTATTAAGCTTGATAACCTGTGAGTTCCTATTGATGGTAGTAGAGGCTGTTGTGGAAATTACGCCAGTAATACCACCAATAGGTCGCGGCTGCATCACAGGTATATTCACTAAAAAAGTCTGCTGTTGAGGTGTGCCATTTCGAATATTAACTAGATTCTGTTGTGCAGGATGAGCCGGGTGAATTCTTGATAGTGATTGTTCATAGAATGATGATGATGATGATGATGATGCACTTGCCAACTGAGTTGGGAGAAGATTTGGCGGCAAGACCTGATGATTTATAGTTTCAGGAGGTTGAGCATGAGCTGGCTTTGGTAAAATATTGGATGTGGTAAAAGAACTAGAAGCTGTGGAGGATGTAGAAGATGTTGCTCTAACTTGAAGTGGATGCACGTTTATATGTCTCTTGGGCTGTTTCACTGATTTGGTAAGCACCAATGGACGTTTTACTGAAACCGGCGATGTAAGATCAGCACTTGATACAGGTAACTTGGCAGGTATATTAGACAGAGGGGGTGATAGTTCAGATTTACTGACTGTTTGACTTTGCACTGGACAAGAAACTGTCTCATTTGAGTCAACTTCAACTTTAGCTTGATTTTGCCCGTCTCGTTTTTGATTCAAGATAGTATGTGCCATCTCAAATGCATCACTCAAACCGGAAAACAAGGTTTGACTTTTATCTCCAGACATTTGAATACTCTGTTTTAGTTGAGCTGGTGTTGGCCAAACTACTGGAGATGACTTTGGTGAAATAGATTGTGTATGACTAGGAGATTTTGATGATGAAGGACTTTTATTTCCAGTAAGCAATGAAGTCATACCAACTTGTGTCTGTCCACCAGTTTCCAACTTAACTGTTGATTGTGATAAGTCTAATGCCTCAGATTTAACTTTATTGTCTTCTAGAGTATCAGCTGCCTCTGCTGATAATGATGATGGCAGATTACGAGGAAAAGTACTTTTTTGTACAAAAGACCCTGGAGCAGTTGAAGATGAAGTATCATTGTCTTCAACCTTAATGTCGCTGTCTGTTGTTGCTAAATCCTCAAATGACATTCCCGATGAATGAGCAAATGGCACATCACTTGTCTTGTTTAAAAACCTGTTGCCATTACTGCAGTTCTGAAGTAACTGTTGCTGTTTTATCCATCGTATGGTGGGCATTAAGAAGTTTAATCTATTAAAGTCTTGGGTTGTTGCACTTGAGACCGAACTAGATGCTGATCCTTTAGAAGCATTAGGATGATTAAGAGGTAGAAACGAGTATGGAGAATGAACGTTTTGCTTTAATCTCTTTGGCGAATATTCTTTCCTGGATTTTTTCTTAGGTGAAGGTGTGGTTTCGGTGGGACTTTCCTGAGATACTGAGGTACTATTTGCTTTCTCAGAACTATAACTGTTATCACCTGATCCAACTTGTTCCAACTCAGATTTTGTTAACTCTGTCTTCACTGTCACAATACCATCTTCAGATTTTCTCTTCAAAGGTTTTTCAACTGAAGAAACACAAGATACTTTCTTGTCCCCTTGCGTATTGAGTGCACCTTTCTTGGCAGTAACAAGTGACTCAAATGCAGCTTGAAAAGAAGAATGCCCAGACTTCTTGGTAGTAGCAAGAGCTTTCTTTTTTACATCCTTCAAGTAGACGTCTATTTTTTTCTTCTTAAAGCTCTCATCAGACTCTGAATTTGAACCACTTTTTTCTTGACTGTCTTCCTTTTTGCTGGCTTTTTCATCTACCTCTATATCAGAACATTCCTCCTCTGTTGTGTCGTTGTAACAGTCTTCTTTCTTAACATCCTTTTCAGAATTATCAGATTTTTCCTTCTCTTTTTTCTTGTCGGGAGAAATAGCCTCTTTAGAAATTGGATGTCTTTTTCCTGATATCCTTCCATCATTGTTGGCTGCAATGGCTCTTTTCTCCCTGCAAATACGACACAAAAAACATTAATCTTCCTAAAGAGGTCCTTTTTTTGTACTTGCTTGTTCTGAGGTATGGCAAATTACAGATTATCTAATAATAACTACCTAATATTGCTTTGTACTAAGGGCCTTGGTATGTCCCCCTGAGGTTGTGGTTGGGTAGTAAATGAATGTTTTATGTTTTGTAGCATTGTGTTATTTTCAACTGCTTGATGTTTATTATAAACAAAACAAAACTATGAAACAATCAATAGAAACAAATAACATACTTGTGTCTGTAAAGCTTGCTTTGGTCATCCTCTGGGTGTGGAGCTACATCTTTGCCTGCTTTCCACAATGCATAACGTTCTGGCTGAAATCTCATAACAAAGGTGTCCATGCTGATCTTGACACCATCTTTTCTGCATTTACACTGAAAAATACATTAAATGTTTCAAATGAGAACTTCATTAGTATTACTTAAGATGATAAGTATGTCAACAGGTCAGAATTTAAGATTTGTTAATATACAAGAGGCCCATTAGGCCTTTATGTCAATCTGGATCAAATGGGCCTCTAAGTAAATTTTTGGCATTTGAATACTTTTGACCCTAGGCCTACGGTCATGCCTTGAACAAACTTGGTTCTCCATGCCCTAAAGTTACTACAAACCAAAGAACTAAGCACTAGGCCTTCTAGTTTATTATAAGATTTTTTAAATTTGGTAAAAAATTTCCATTTTGGCCCCAAATTGACCCTCCCTGGGTACTGAGCCCAATCATTTAAACAATTCTGTATCCCCTTCCCCTAAAAATGACATCTACTGAGTTTTGATGAAATTGGTCCCGTGGTTAAGGAGAAGAAGTCGAAAATGTGAAAAGTTAACATATTTGCTATAGTGTTGAACTTTGACCCCAAAATGGGTAACCTATTTTTGACCCTAGGGTCACACCTTGAACAAACTTGGTTCTCCCTGTCCTAAAATTACTACATGCAATAGAATTAAGCTCTAGGCCTTCTAGTTTATAAGTTTATTTTTTGAAATTTTGTCAAATTTTAACCTAGTGGCGCCCGTCATTTGAACAAATCTGAATCCCCTTCCCCTAGGGAAACTTCCAACCAAGTCTGGATTTAATTGTTCCAGTGGTTTAGGAGAAGTCGAAAATGTGAAAAGTTTACCACCGAAGGGATATTTATGAGAAAAGTCCACCTTTGGTCCAGATGGACTAAAAACAATTAAAAATAAATTTTACAGGAACCATTTGCTTAAACTGCTATTCTTTGCTTAATTTTATCTTTATTAAAATGAGTATTTAACTATGTATGTACAGTATACAAGGTTATTTTATGCAAAGTTCCATTTTCACTCCTTTTATCAACTAGACAATAATATTCTGGGATTTTACGTTTTATTTCGTTGGGCTGAAGGAATTAATGGCTGAATAAAAGTATACTGCAAACAGAAAAGAAAAAATTTAACCAAGAGAGAAAATAATACTTCATCTAATGACTGTGTCTGGACTGATATAAATGTAAAGGATATGTTGTACTAAATAACAGACATTTATATTTTCTATACTTGTCTCTTACTCTACAAAATAATGATTTGTGTCACATCATTAGAACATTTACCTGTAAACACCTCTTGCCATAATCTATCCAACGCATGGTGGCAAAGTTAGTGGATTCAGCACAGTTATAGCCATGATTGTATCCAGAATGATATCCATATGGAAAAGTTATCATAAACTCTCCTGCTTCTTGTGTTATCTGAAAATAAAACATGTTGTTTTCTATAAAATATATCATAGTCAAGATATTTCTATATTAATACACCTTTCACATATTGTCAAATTATAAGTTTTAAACATTCTGTACATAGTTATTTTGTCCAAAATCAAGTATTTTGCTACTGCTGCATCATTTCGATTTTTGTAGAAATAATCTCAACTTTTGAAAAATGTTATTCTAATGCTTGGGACATTAATAATGATGAAAATATAAGCAGTAGAGCTTCATAATAATCAGTCTGCGACATTAGGCACTAGTACCATGCCCACGCCTAGTAAATTTGGTTCGGACTAGTGACATTTTCTTTAATTCTCCTATATATCATATAATAGATTATATCATTTTACTTGTTCAAACTAGAGCTTTCAAAACTTAACGGTGCAGACTATTTATTAATACTGATGAATTTACAGATAGTATATACAAAAGCATGTAAAGATTCACCCTTTAACACTGAACTGTTTTATATATTGGCAAATATGACTATGTGTATGTACCTTATTGAATGGAATGGAATACTGTTTAAGTATGGCTGGTGAAATCAAGGTCATCTTGTGTCTCAAAAATGCTGAACAGTCTTGGGAGCTTGATGGAAAGAATCCTGAAAGACATAATATAAAGTGCTGCTTTTTATCTGCCAGATAAACAAAACCCCATTCAAGTATGCCATGTAGATGATGTGATGAAAAAATATGTTTAATTCAATTCAATATGTCTTGTGAGACACCTTGAGCATTTATGTACAATTATACAATTGTTTTGGCATCTGCTCTTTTTCTGAGCTGAAATCTTACTAAGACAGTCCAAAGGGTCATCAAACATTTATCAAATACTAACTAGATTTGATATGACAGCCCTGGATATCAACATTTTTTGACAAGATTGTGTCCAATCCAAATATATCTGGCACATCTGGTAAACTTTCATTCGGTCCGGCAAAGACTATTAAAAATGATTGTTGGATGGGGAAGCATAAAGTACTAAAGTGAAGATCAGTGTAGTAAAAGCTGAACCAATTTTGAGTACTCTGTACTTATGGTTGCTTTGTTGTGAGCAGTAAATAACTCATCAACTGATAAGGCTGGGTATTGAAAGGGTCAAAACGATACGATACATATTGTGATATGTTAAAACTATAAATGATACGTATTGCTGATACGGATATGTTCATTTAATTGTTTTTAAACATGTACATGTACTTTTGTATCCTGTAAATTATTGAGATTTGGACAAAATAAATTGTAACTATTATTGATTGTTTTGTTAGTATACCAATATGGTTGATATTAAACTACTAATTCAAACAGAAACTCAAAAGAATTCTAGGATGAGTTACAAGACTTTTATTTCCTGTGCAAAGAGCCATAAGACAGATGCCTTCTAATAATATTAAAGTTCCTATGTTTGGTGTAGATGGAGTTGGTGCATAAAAACTGCCATCTGTTCTTTCTTTATTGACAAAACAATAACAAAAATATTCATTGACAATCAGCAATTAATTTATGATTTAATTTCAATACACATAAAAGATACTTTTGTTTGCAGACATTTTTGAAATTTCATTTTTATTCAAAACACATTTATAAAGTTAACATGAATAAATTTACATTCATGATTTGTAAGTCAATGTTTTGTGTTTAATTGCACTTGGTCATGGTGTTTTAAAACAATTTTAACATAAATATCTAGGTCCGCTTTATTTATGTAAATATTATTTTTGAACGTTTTTTTTAAAACCTTTTCACGTTTGTGTAATCTTTTTTTGTGATGCCTTTCGAGATCGGTACTCATATTTGAGGTGCAACCGGAGGTGGTCACTCCGGCATCGCAGAGCAAGCAAATTACCCTTTCTCGCGTGCCGCTTGTTTGAAGTGAAGCCACATGTTTGACTTTGTTTATTCGGCATTTGACATTGCAGTTAACTCAACAATCTAACTCGTGGTTACGAAGAAGCATTTCCGCTGCGTCTAAGAGACCCTTGATTAGTGACTGATCTTCCTGTTTTGGTTTGTTTGAGAAAAAATCTTCGTTTGCAGATTTGTCTAAATAAATTAATTTCACAATTTAATATGTAAATACAGTGGAGCCCTGTTTATCCGGTCTTGGTTTGTCCAGTTCCCTCACGGTCCGGCCAGTAATCTTTGGGAACGGATTTCCCTAACGTTATTTAGCCCCGTTTATCCGGTTCCCCCTGTTTCCGTCTCCAGCCAGCAGTTTCAGGGAACGGATTTCCTCTTTACTATATGAAAGTGACTTGCTGAACCAGCTGGTAGAATAAGCTACCGGTCAATCAATATAAATCTGTCCTGCAAAATGACCTGGAACAGCGGCCGATTTTCGGATCGGCCCGAAAAACAACAACACTTGGTCAGGACTTACTACTGAACATTTCCACCAAGTTTTAAGTAAATGGGTTCAGTAGTTGTTGAGAAGAAGTTAAAAATGTTCAATTGTTAACGCACGACGGACGACGCACGGTGACGGCCGAAGATAGATTGCAATAGGTCACTTGAGCGACCCAATAAAAGGCGTTTGTAATTCCTCATTAAATGTAAGACTATATCTAATTATCCTCCAATCGGATATGATCAATTTTAGATGAAAGTTTTGACTCGACCAGTGAAGTCGACATCGTAGCTTGAGACGATTTCTTGATTTTCCAAAGTGCTCACATCCAGGTATTTTGTGATCATGTTCCGTATATTTATTGAAGCGGTTTATTCCTCGTTGATTAACAGTAACTGTTGTTGCATTTCTATGACTATGTTTTCTTTACCAAAACAACAACATTACACTATTTAACATGTTAAAATTGGATCACAAATATATTTAATAATAATGTGTAAAAATTGGAATAGTGGTCTATACAATATATAGAGGATCTGTAATGAGTTTCCATTTCATATGGGACTTATGAATCGAGTCATGAATTTTTTTTAATTTTAGCGAGCCTTGGCGAGCTAAATTAAAAATTCATGACGAGTTTCATAAATCTCATATGCAATGGAAATGAATTTCAGATTCTTTTTATCATATGACTCAAATTAAAAGCATTCTTTTTGATTTTATCATAAAAATGCTTTAAAATGTGTGAAAATTAGCACTGAAATGCCTTCCCGTAATAATGAATTATGACGTCATATTATTGTTACCTGACGTCATAATCAAGTCAAAGCCAATCAACGACGTCACATGTAAAATACTACATGTAGGGGTAAATATGATGACGTCACATACATAAAATCACAAACATCGCGTCTCCCTTATTCGGAACATCAGTTTTCATCCCAACAAGAGTTATTAATCTTAGTGTGCTATACGCAAAATGCGTTCCGTTGGTTCAGCACTGTCATACGATTTTAATAAACGTGACTGAAGCCGTTTTCACTAATGGGACTTTATTTATGAAACCTGCTCTTTAAACCATAAAGTATGGACTTAAATGCTTAAAAAGAGTGAAATGCAACATAGACACAGTTAAAGATTCGGTGTAATAAACTGTTTATATTTCAGTGTTTATTTTCTAATAATTTTTATATTTATTAAAGACTCTGTATAAAAAAACTATTTATTGTCCTGGTTTGGGAAGACACGAAGATCTGTTTACCCGAAGCAAGTCAAGTTCCCTTCGGGTTACCAAATCGCCATGTCTCCCCGAAACCAGGGCAATACATGTAAAGTGATAATAAGATGACGTCACATGTATGACATCACTTGTAGGGGTAGATATGTAGACGTCACATGTATGACATCACTTGTAGGGATAGATATGTAGACGTCACCTATATGTTATCACGTGTAGGGATAGATATGATGACGTCAAATGCATATTATTACGTGTAGGGATAGATATGATGACATCACCTTAATGTTACCACCTGTAGGGATAGATATTTCTTACACCTGGCATAGAGTTTTTCCGTGTTTTAACCCGTGTGAGATTTCTCTTTCTCACCTGTCGTACAGGCTGATCTCAAGAAACGCCGGTGCTGAACCAACTTGCACACAAACAAATAGATATTATTATGTCATATAGATATAAATATATTAGATTTAATTCATACTTATTGGATAATTAACCCCGGAGAGCAGAAATGCTCCATTCTAATCTATAAAATACATAGAAATAAGTACATATCTACATGTAGTATGTAAATTATTAAAATTAAATTAGCTAATGCGTTTGAAAACATCACACACACACACACACACACACACACACACACACACTAATGCATGATTGTGCGCGCGCAGTATGAACTCACGAGCGCAAATTTGATATCAGGACCGACAGTACATCTACAAGTGGTTTGGACAATCTCTGCGCTCCAAGTGGTATACTACGTGTAGTCTGTCCAAAATCAACATGCGCTCGTGTGTCAGTGTGCACGCTCACAATTACACGCACACTATTCATTTATTCATTATTATACATATACAGTGTGTATTTGCCAAAGACCAACTCGCCAAACCGTATCGAACGCGTTTTCGAAATCAATGAATACAGTAAAGTTTTTTTTTGTAAGCTTTAAAGTATTCGCAAAGGGAATGTTAAATAAAAATCTTGTCTATAGTTGAATAGTTTCGTCTAAACCAAGCCTGATTCTCGTGTAATAATGAAATGTGTTCAGAATATACGGTAAGTCTGTTGTTAATGATACTTGTGAATAATTTCCTTAAACAAGTTAAAAGAGCACTCGGTCTGTAGTTTTTAGGATCCTTAGGATCTCCCTTGTTTTTATAAATTGGCATGATATAGCCTTCAACCTAGGCTGTTGGTATAACTCCAGTATTGAATACTGCATTAAATAATTGAACATATACAGGTAACATAATAGTAAGTATTGTACTTATATATTCGTTTCTAATAAGATCACTACCAAGTGACTTATTGTTATCTAAGTTTTTAACACATTTAATAATTTCTCCTTCTGAAATTGGTCATTTAAGACATGTAAATCGGAAAGGTCACCTAAAGGAAGGTAATCGTATAATTCACAATTTTCGGCTTATGCATTATTTAAATGTTTAAAATAATTAAACATTTCATCCATTGGAACTTTACACGGATCTTTAGTTTATTTTTGATTTGTTTAGTATTTTCCAGTACTTTTTCGCGTTTGACGATTTAAGATTTTTTAGTTGCTTGTAAGCTTTTAAAGATGTATCCGTTAGTTTTTTATATTTTTTTTCTTGCGTTATGAGATCCTCCTTCAATAGTGCTGTCCCGTATCTGTTATACATTCGTTTTGCTTTTCTATAAGTTTGTTTTGCCGTTTTATAATCATTTGTATACCAGGTTTAAATGTTCTATTAATTTTGTTTTTGTTTGATATTTGCGCTTTCCTTGCTTCAACAAAAGTGTTTATTGCTGATTTGACGTATATATCTCCAACATCTCGTACACTTTCATCAATAACACTTATATTGACAGTTTTTCATAGATTTGGTCGAGTTTTGTTTGAATATTATTGAACTTGTCTACTGGTATCTTTTCACAAAATTCGAGTTTCTTGGTAGAATTCCAAGATTTTGGTTTTTTCAGTTTTATCATTGACTATATCATCATCAGTTGTAGTTTCCTCTTTTTCTGTGTAATGTTAAGTCATAGATAGCGGACAGTGGATACATTTTCACATGTAAATTTACCGGTATGCTTATCTTTACCAAGTTGACCATTGAGTATGTATAAATTATTAAATTTACAAAAATTTAGTAAAATATTTCCATAACTGTTTTTATACTTATCAATGCTTTATCTGTTTGTCTGAACATTTAAATCATATAATCTATACAGATCTGGGATTATGTCTTCTTCTGGTAAAACATCAACATTTTCATCATTTTGCATACTTGAATATAGACACTGATATTTTAATGTGCAGGTGAATTATTGATACATGACATACAGTTTATGTGACGTCCTATTGTAAAAAGTACCTTGTCTATGAACCGTTGTAAAAAGTTTATTTGGGAAAATATCGAAACATTTCAAGCATGTGTGTGATCAGTAAGTTCCAATGCATACATTATAAGAAAAATCTGTAAAAGTCAAATGTATGCGCTAAGGGCCCTTTTCTCGTGACTGCAGTCATATATTTATTTGTATATAGAATTAATTTGAAAATGAGCGACAACACGTGTGAAAACTTGTTTGTGAGACTTATTGGAGAGGACAAGCCACTTCAAATGTTTGCCGACATCCAAAGTGTGAGTTTGTGCATTATTGCATGTTTGCAAGTTTGACGACATGTTCTACAACCATGTAAATATATTGCTATCACTATAAACTGGATGTACATATTTTCTATTTTATGAAATGTTAATTTTATAAATCAAAGTGTTATATAGTGGCCCGCAAGCCAACATAAATTGAATAATATCTTAATATTACAATCATGGTTATTAGTCTTGCGTTATTTGTATGTATGCTGATTTATGGAAACCTCAACGAAATGACATATTAAAGTTTTTAAATCAAATAAAAACAAGAGAACAACAAAAACATAGCTAATAATCTACAAGCTTTCAAATCAAAAGGAAACTAACATGTTGGTGACAATTGAAATGTGTATCGTAAAAATTAGTGAAAGCCAATCAATACTCAAATTGTTCCTATTAGATACTAGTTATGTTGTATGTGTTAACATGTAAACCGGAGCTCCCCATTACTAAATTATGGTTTGTTGTATTTGTGGTGTAAACATAAGTGTCTAAATACATGCAATGTACATTTTGAAGATTTTTTCAATTTTAATGCCATATCATTTTTAAATAACAGTTAAGTGATAAGATACGAATTAATGAAAACTTGCTTACCAACCAAAAAAAATAATTTCTACAAGAGACTACAAACCAATTCTCTATTTGAGAGTACATCGTACAAGACACCAGGCCTGTCTTAACATAACTTGTTTGTTTTGTTTGTATGAGGGCTTATTGTCCGATCAACAGCTAAGGTCATTTACGGACGTGCCAGTTTTACTGGTGGAGGAA
>JAUMGZ010178073.1:0-14277 GCA_032359645.1 Pododesmus macrochisma | reverse complement strand
ATTTTCTAAGCGTCATTGCCAAAAGTAGCTGTGACTCGACGATCAGACTCGCAGCTTGGGAAAGTTATTTTGATAATTTCTATGGCATTTGTGAATCACATACTTGGAATTTTAGAAGGAATAAAAAAACCAGAATCAGAAATTTTATTTCTTATGCCGATTTTATACTTGTCAGTCGGACATGCTTAGTTTAGAAATAAACTTGCCCGGATCTGAAAATCACTTGCCGCGGGCGTCGGGCGATGGGATTTGTACACCCCTGGAAAAGCTTGCATATTTACTCATAATAAATGAGATTACAAAAATTGTGATTGCAGCAAAATTGTACATAATGACAAGACTCTTGCCTAAGTTTGATAGCTTATTTAAGTGTGTTTCCAAATTTCAGAAATTTGCTTTATATTATTGTTAATTTTCAGTTTTAACTATTATTTTAATACTTTACTAAAAGTAGCCTTGTCCCTACATTATCTTCAAACCTTATGAATAATTTTTGTATTTTTTAGACATCCTTGCCCTTGCTGTCAGTATCAGTGAACTTACTGCACTGTGTAGGAAGGCGCGTACCGCAACATGGTGTGCTCTACAGATATCGGATAAGGACAATCCAACTTTATGTAAGCTTGGCATCCAAGTGCCAGTGTCATCACTGCCCCCTTATCTACAGTGCTTCAACTCATCAAGTGCTCTACCTCAAGTAAAATCCATGCAATCTACTGCTAACTCCACCAACATTGAAACAGGAATCTCAACTAGTGCTTTACAGGGGAACAAACAAGCATTTACTCTGACATCAGCTGTAACCACATCAACCAGCCCGAGCAAAGCTATATAAGGATGGCAACATTAATAATGATTTATTGCTACATGTTAAGAATAGAAAATCTGAAACTTATCAGATGTGAAGATTTAAGTCATTTGTTTTACACAAATTGTGTGTAGTTTATTTGACATGTAAGCTAGTGTATGCTGATTAATGGGATCATTGTCTTTATTAGTTTATTTCATTATAGAATTTTTTCTCATGTTTTCATAAATACTTACTATGTGAAGAGAATTGTTTTTAAGTTTTGACATTTTAAGCTTTTTGAGATTGAAATTGCCATATATGCATTAGGATAAAACTTTGAATTTTCTGTATAATTTGAACCCTTGAATTATTGTTATATTGTATGGTGTTTTATATATTAATCATAAAATTAAAGAAAACTTTATTAATGTGTAATACAGTGTAGATAATGTAGTATTTATTATGGAAACATGTTTTATTTATTATTTGTTCTATTGGATTAGAAGGCATGCATGCCTTTAATGAGTAAACATTCCTTGTAAAAATGTCTTAATTAAGCTAGCCAATTGAATCCATATAACCATAACTGTTTAATTCAGTTCAATTTTATCTTACACAAACTTTAATACTAAAACTTATGGCAGGCTACTTCTTAATTATATATATTTGTTAGGTCTTTTCCTAAAAGAATAATTTTGTCAGCATTTGTTTGTCTTCAATAGAAGATGACTTTGGAAGTAGGTTGTGTTATCTGATTGTATATTGAATATTTTATCTTGATGTTACTTTAGTAAATGTTTAACCATAGATTAGTTTTATACCCGAAAGAGAAGGAACAAAGAACATGGAGCACATCAACCCATATCAGGATATTGAAGCTCAGGAACCACAAATTGTAGCAGTCCAAGAAGAGCTACTCTGTATATAGGATCTGCACTTAGAATACATTTATTTGTTTTAAATTTTGCCTATTTATTATAGCAATCTTTATATTGTGAAATCAGATTTGTAATATGCTTTATTTAGGCCCAACAAAACTAATGACTTGGTTCTCAGGCCACTAACTCTGAAAAAAATCTTTTTTCCACATAACTAAAAACTAAACTTAAAATCTGACGACTCAAAAATAAATATTATTTTTAAGCCAGGGGTACACCTTTGGTGTTGCCACAGGCTTATTGGTTTTACTCTCTCACATACTCTCAAATCTTTCAAAACTTAATGTAGGAAGACCTTTGACATCTTCCGTTTGCAACATTCACAGAAAGTAGTACCATTTCTCTTTTTCAAAAGTTTTTTAAAAATTGTGTATTTCTTCAACTACTGGTGATTTTACAGTTAATACGGGATTCGTCGATACACCGAAAGCTCACTGAGAGATTTTGAAAATCTCACCGAAAGCCATGTCTAAAACTTAACATGTCTGTGTATATGCCCAAAGATACTCTGCAAGTTTACTTACTATATTCAGAAGTTTTTATTCAACAATGTAGTACTGATTCAATTTCTAAAAACAAGACAAACTAAATTAGCAATATAAACAAATATAAACAGTTTCTCTAAGGAACATCCTTCTGAGAATTCTCCGACTATAAGTTCCATGGTAATTATGCCTGCAATCCAGGGCAAATATTATTTAAACATATACTATTGACACAATTAACTGCAAAACATAAAAACACTCGACCGCCCTTTTTAACATGTGTGTACAGAGTCTTGCCAAAACTTGAAGTTTAAATATTAAAGTTTATGTCACAAGCTTTTAAAAGATCTGTATTAAATGTTTTAAAGAAATCAAATAAGCCTTTTTTGGAATCATTGTTTAAGAGTTATTTGTTTCTTTATGCCATAAAATCAGCAACATGACACCTAAAATACCAAATGTGCTGGGCCTGAGGACCAAAAAATTACTTATGTTGGTCTTTAATATATATTTCATTAGATATATATGTTGATCTAAATTACCTTTTCTTATAGCTACCAAATAGACCTGTGCAATGGTAACACATTATTAAATGGCATTTAATTGTGATAGATGTGTGTATACATGGTTCATTATGTGTCTGTTGATGTTAACATAACTATACTGAAATAAAATTGGAAGGGAGTTAATGATATTGAAATTCTCGTATGATATAGGTGTGATTTTCCATTGAAGATTTATTGGCACTTCATTGAAAGCCATATTTAGGCATAGTGTAAAAGACTGAATACAGTTACAAATATTCTGAAGTAGAAAGATTTCTTCAGTATTAAAATCTGTGTGTACAAATAACTCGCCTGAAGTGAAATGTTTTATGTCCTTTTCTTATATAAAAAATAGGGGACTTGAAACTAACTTGTGTTGATTAAACTTGATGTCTAAATGTATTTTTTAATCTGAATCAACAGTGGCCATCTTTGATTTTTTTTTCTCTTCACAAAACTTGGAATTTTTACTTCGATACATGAAAGAAGGTTGAGTAGCTTATAAACTAAAATGAATAGAAAACTAAACATATTGAAAAGTAAGTCATGGTGAGAATCAAGACCTGTTTTTGGTTATATTTACTAAATATATATTTGGATGAAATGTTTCAAATCTATTTACTAAAAGGCGCAATATTTTATTTATATAAAGCAATTGTAACCATATGATGGGATATGTATATTTAGCAATATTCATTAATTATGTTGTTGATATTTAAACACTCTTCCTGACATATGAATGTTCAGATGTACCTTCTCTTATGGATATTGCTCATGTATTAGGAGAGATAATCCGATTTTTCAGTGGCTGATGTTAAATCATGTCAAATGACACTTTACCATGAAGTAAATTGAATCTCAATTAACAAATTCTATGTATTTGGATCTGTGAGTTTATGTTTACTTTATTAAATTTTGTTTTAAATTGATCTTATCTATATTTATTGCAAAAAGGAATAAAATTCATATTAAATATTATTCAAGTCTCTGGTTGTGAACTTTGGAATTTGACAACTTTTTAAAGAAAGATTGTTTTGAAATATATTAAATTTCTTTATTGAATTATTTTTCAATTCATAATAATTCTGTACAAGGAATAAAAGGTTATTTACTTTTCTTTTACTAATTTGGCAATATGTCAGTTTATTTTTTTGCCTCACAAACATAATACTGTTATGTACTAAAAAGTATCTGTTTGTTATTTATCATATGCTTGATAATCTTCCATGCTTTAAATCCAAAGTTATTTGTGAAAACATAAAGAGCATTCCTAATATCTAGTCAAGATTCATGTATATCACTTTATATATCAGGTGTTAATATTATCTAATATCGCAACACACATTTTACTTTTAAGTTATCTTAAAACTACAATTCCTGTAAGCATATTAATAATTAGATTTTTTTTTTATTATTGCAATTTATGTATATGTGGAATATGAATTATTGCATTTAATATGTTTATATAAGTTCAAATACTAAAGAATTGGTTCTACTTTATCTTAAAAGTTTATTGTGTTAGAAAAACTGACAATGTGTAATATAAACTTATTATATTTACTGAAGCCCTAATTTTATCACAGTTTTACTTCAATTCATATATTTTCCTAAGTTTAAGTGTAACATTTTTGTTGTTGTAATTATCAAACATGTTTGCTTGTTATTGCCTTTTTCTATTATTTGTGTATTTGCATATTTTTTCTTCTTCTTTTTGGTCTTCCAATATTTTAGAACAGTTCAGTTTTAAAAAAACAAATAAAGTCATTTTTTGATTGTCAAGCTATATATATTTTTCATTTTTATTCAGAAAAATAACAATGTATATTTTTCTTCAATAGATATCAAAGAGTCCTTTAATGCTGTAAAAGTGTATGGACATACACATTAAAGTCATTTTATTTTTAATATACTACATATGGTCTGATTAATACTGATTTCGCAGATTTAAAATACAGTGCTATATTCTAATCAAGAAAATGTTTATTAGTACCTATACGTGTGTTTGTATTAATGCAATGCTGTTTCGATTATATGTAAAACTACTGAATAAATTTGCGTGTTCTATTTGTAAATAATTTTAACTGTTTTAAATGTCATTTAAAATGCTCTAAAGGAGTTTAAAATGCAAAATCTTCACAAATTTTTTTTAAATGATCTAGGCAGATATGTGTCATAATGGGATAAAAAAATGACTTGGACTATAACCATAATTCATGAAGTATTTTATGTTTTGAATGTTTGTAACAGGTGTTTTAATTAGTTGAGGTGTAGTTAACTTTGTATTTGTCTCGTTGTTTTGAGCGTCTTCTCTTATTTTTATCCTATGCACAGATATATTTGCCATGCCTCTTCTTCACAGAAATGCTCAGTAGCTTATATGTTTCCACCTTTGTAGATGCAATAACTTAAGTTGATAAAAGACTGTGTGATATTTAATAGTATAATTTAAATAGAATCTCGTCTCATTCTTAAGAAATCAAACTCTTATTATTTTATATCGATATTTAAATATCATACCAATCATTATGTTCTAGAAACTTAAGTCATGTTGAAATGTTTTCTGTGGGCCATATTGTGTTTGCAAACTAAATAATTGTTTATACGAGTGCATAATGAAATATGTATATTTTAAATTGATATTTCTTTGTAATTAGTCAAATGAATTGCCATAATATTGCCCCTTTGAGGCTATTCTGAATGATTTATTTCTTTTTATCAGTTTATTACGTAACTTTTGCAAATCATTTTGCTAAATTGAATACAATGAAAATAGTCATGATGCCATTTTTATCTAAAGATTTCGTCTTAAATATAAGTCTTGTGATATAAAAATTTAACAGAACACACACACACACCTCTTTTAATTTAATTCTCAAAATACATTTTGTAGCCAGAGATAGAGGAAATTCCTCGTTTTGGACAGTTGATTGTGGCACACGGTGATATCACAGATTTGAAGTACTGGTATGAAAGTTTTTGTTTTCACTACTAGAAAGAAATGGTTAAAATAAAATGAACTTGGAATGAGAATAGCATAAACTGAGAAGTATTGAGTTTTTTGGTCTTTTATCTGTTAAACATGAGAATGGACTTTCATCTGTTGTACATGAGAATTGTGATGTCACTATTAGTTGCCCTCTAGTTTGTCAAATCAAACATATTTTTCACAACAGCATTTTGCATTTCTCTTCATCATTTAAAAAAAGAACATTTTGATGTTATACACATACATACAAAATGGCAAAAAAAACCCATAAGATAATTGGTTGCAAATTTGTAAGCCCCTTTCAAATTTTTTTTGTTTTTGTTTTTAGTCCATCTGAACTGAAGGTCCAAGGTGGACTTTTCTCATACAAATCCTGTCCGTCGTTAACTGTTGCTTTAAACGATATCTCCTCTGAAACTACTGTGCAGATTTCAACCAAATTTGGCAGGAAGCATCCTTAGCGGAAGGGGATTCAAGATTTTACAAATGAAAGACCTGACCCCCAGGGGACAGGTGGGCAGACCAAAAGGGGTAAATTTGACAGTATGTCTTTAAATCACTTCTCCTCTGAAACAACTGGGCAGTTTTCAACCAGATGGATGTTAAGGCTCCATTGGCCTCTTGTTTTTTTTTTGTTTTTTTATTAAACTTGATGACAATTGTACATGTAAGAACTGTAAATGAGTTTGTACTATTAACTGAACATTAAAAAAGAATTTTTGAAAAACATTTTTATTGGAAATGGAAAATTTGGATTATATCATTTCTGTGTGGTTCTAAATGTTTTAAAATATCTGACAGTATTAGATGTATGTTAAATGTATTGTGTTATTGTTGATGACTTTTCTGTGATACTGTTCCATTGACTACATTGTTAAAACAAAGATACCCCACCTTGTACTTTACCTTCTATTTTACAGTAGAAATAAACAGCACACAATAATTGTTGTTATTGCAATATTTCATTAATGTTTTATTTCATGCATCATAATGTTTGTTTTATCCATTTTTTATCTGCATATATTGTCTAGAACAAAAGACTAACCTATATTGTCTGTTAAACTATATGTGTGCAGTATAACAGTTAATTTTTCAACAAGTTGCACAGAGACAAGTTCTTCTTATGTTTATTTCTTCACTGTTATGCATCATTTGAATAAGCAAATGTTTGTGGGTTTTTTTTTGCCTTCAGAAAAGACTAGATCCATACATATGGAGAAAAGACATCATGTTTAATGTGAGTAAGCATATGGTTGAATCAGTTATCAACTATGAATAACTGTAGTGTTTTTTTTATACATGCAAGTTCTTCTTTTCTGAAAGAAGGCTGTGTAATAAATATTTTTATGAATAATTGCCATAATTATCAGGGTAAAATGAATTGAAAAAAATATATATTCAAGAAAATGACTTGTGATATGTTACATAAACTTAAAACACCAATCAAAATATAGTTGATACACGTAGTCACTTTAGTTTCACTTAAGGGTTTACTTTTGTTTTTAAAGATTTATAGGACATGTATTAGAAAAAAGCACATGTGAAATGATAAGTTATATTTGTCATGTGTATTAGAACATGTCACTTTTCTCATGTGTATTAGAACATGTCACTTACATTTTTATTGAGCATACTAGGCCACAGGCCCATTGTACAATCAAAATGGGACAAATATACTTCAAAAGTTTGACGTCAATCTGGGATGTTTAAAATGTGCTACTAATTTGCAGACTTAATGAGCATTAAGGAGACTAAATATGTGCCAGGGGAGTGACAGGGCAGTAGATGAAACTCATGGCTTCTTTGCACACATACAAAATGATTTTGTTTTGTTTTGTTTTGTTTCCTTGCAGATTAATGGATGAGAAAAGACAAGTGTACACACATAAAAGTTCATTATTTTTGTGAAAATGCATACCGGTATTTAAAAATGCCGGTAGAGATTGTGGAATAACGAGATATAAAACAAATAATGTAATTTTATATACAGGATAGTTTCCTTCCTGTTGGATATATCTTAAACAATCAGTATTCAAAGAATTTCAAACTGCATAATTAAAAAAAAAAATCACTTTTAAACAAAGTTATATAATGAATGAATATTATAAGTAAAATTTTCTACTAGTTAAGAGAATCTTGTTTTGTGGGAAATACAACTTACAATGAACTGAAGTCACTAGAGATATATCCAGTCTTATTGTTTGAAACATCTCCATTGTGAGATATATAAACATTAGTGAATTAATTTGAGTACATCTTAATATATGAATTATAATAGTTTGAATAAAAAATTGTTATCTAAATTATATTGAAGAAATGAATGTAAAGTGTATGTTATAGAATGCACATGATACATGTAAATAGCTAAAAAATTCTAGAATTCTAAAATATTGTCACTTAGTCATAATATGAGTTGCTTTCTAAAGTTTCCTAAGCAAGGTGGAACAACCAGAATGTTAAATGTAGGTTTTTGTGCATTTTAGGAGTTTGGTAAGAGTAGGTAAATCAGTATAGTAATGACAGTCCTGTACTTATAGCTTAAGGATTTTGAATCACTAGTGTTTTATTTTGTGTTGTATATTATATGGAATATTCAGGTACAATAGATTTAATTATTGATTGGTATTATTATGTGGTTTGTATTTATATGTGATATGTAATACAGTTTATATGGGTATGTAATTCTACTTAACAGCTACACATTGTAATGCAATTTTGTACATATTTATATTTTATTCACTTGTGTGCATACTCTTGTCCAATGAACTTTACATTTTCTCACCAGGTGTCATAATTGTCTCTTTGTTGTTATTAACCTGTAAATGCTTCCATATGTATTACACATAGTGCCTTGTAAAGTAATGGCATATTAAACTTGTTCTATATATATATATTTATGTGGAGACTTTTCCCTTGCAATGATGATCATCAGCATTTTTGTGTGTTGTCAGAACATACATGTATGTTGAATATCTCATTAACTTATTCAGATTGTCATATTATTCTATTAAGTGCTATTATAAAGATGATCAACATTGAATTACTAATCTTATTGCTAATCTTTTAATGAAGAAGTTGTGGCATAAGTTGTAAAAATTATAAATTTTATTTTTGTCAAATTTGTTATTGAAATTTTAATTGGAATGTGTACATGTTGTATAATTTAGTGATGTATTTATTTAAAGGAGGCTATCACTTTAACTTCAGTTAGACTGCTTTCATTTTAAGTTCCAACACATTTTCAGGATAATTTTCTCACAGTTTAAAAATCACAATTTACTTTTGATTCCAGCGATTTTATGGTAAAGAAATTTCCAAAAAATTGTTGGCACAATTTTTAAGTGAATCTGCATTCCCCATATAAAACAACATTAAACAATATAAACAGTCAAGTTACGTGTTTAACTTTAATAGCAGGTTGTACATAATGACCAAAACATGTAAAATATTAGACTCACAATGACAAAGTGTTGTGTCTGCTTAGTTTGTCTGTCCCAAAGGTCTAAGGTAGACTTTTTACATACAAATCATATCAGATTCCATCATCTGTCATGAACTGTTTTGATATTTAAGTGATTGGCGTGGTCTCAAAGGGGTGCTACTCTGAGGAAAATATTGGAGAAAATTGACCACCCTGGAACTTTTACATTTACATCATGAAATGTAGAGTCAACTCTGTTCAAAATATGAACCTGGAGTGACAAATGGGGCCTACCCAGTGGACATAGTTGAAAAGGCTATTATGGGTTTATGATTTCAAAATTATTATTGAGAACAGAAAGTGGAAAAGTTTTTATAGTTAATATGATGCATCCTAAGAACATCTGGTTGAAGTTTGTTCAAATGATGACCCTTATGATTTTAAGTCCATCTGGACCGAAGGTCCAAAGTGGACTTTTTCATACCAATCCCGTCCGTCTGTCTGTCTTCGTCAACTTTTAACGTTTTCGACATCTCCTAAACCACTGGACTAATTTCATCCAAACTTGGTAGGAAGTATCCCTAGGAGGAGGGGATTCAGATTTGTTCAAATGAAGGGGCTCGGCCCCTAGGGGGCTGAAAGGGGGACAATTTGACAAAATTTCAAAAATCTTTTAATAAACTAGAAAGCCTAGAGCTTAATGTTTTGGTATGTAGTAACTTTGAGGCAAGGAGAACATAGTTTGTTCAAGGCGTGACCCTAGGGTCAAAAATAGGTTACGCATTTTGGGGTCAAAGTTCAACACTATAGCAAATGTGTTAACTTTTCACATTTTTGACTTCATGTCCAAAATTACCTGACCAATTTCATCCAAACTTGGTAGAAGGTATCCCTGAAGGATGGGGATTCAGATTTTTTTTTCAAATAATGGGGCTCTGTCCCCAGGGGGCGCCATTTGAGGGGCCAAAAGGGGGCAATTCGACAAAACTTCAAAAATCTTGTAGTAAACTAGAAGGCCTAGAGCACAATGTTTTGGTATGTAGTTACCTTAAGGCATGGAGAAATAAGTTTGTTCAAGGGGTGACCTTGGCCTTGGGTCAAAAATAGGTTACAAGTTTCGGGGCAAAGTTCAACACTATATATATAGCAAATATATTAACTTTCATATTTTTTACTTCTTTGCCAAAACAGCTTACCGGTAACCAATTTCATCCAAACTTCGAAGAAGGCATCCCTAGGGGAAGGGGTTTTAGATTTTTTCAAATGAAGGTGCTCGGCTCCCAGGGTAGCCACTAGAGGGGCCTGAAAGGGGCTTAATGCTTTGATTTGTAGTAACTTTAGGGCATAGAGAACCAACTTTGTTCAAGGCATGACCCTAGGGTAGAAAGTATTCAAATGTCAATCCAGATGGACATTAGGGCCCCATTAGCCTCTTATTAAATCAACAAGTTAACATTGAAAAAACTCATTTTGAACAGAAAGTAGCAAAGCTGTTTCATTTGAAATACATGTTATATTTTTTAATCAATTTAAATCACAAATGCATAAAATTTGTTGTATATAGCTTCACAACTTATTATCATACAAAGTTTGAATCAGGATGGACATTAAGGCCTAACAGGCATTTTGTTTTTGTAGATAGTTTATAACTTTATTATTTATATTGATCTGTTAGTTTTATATGGAATTACAATATTCAAGTGGCAATTGTAATAGATAAATGATAATTGTAGTATATAATAATGTTTGTTTTTGCCATATAATACCTATATAGCAATTTGTTTTCAGCTATCGAGCCATTGATTGAGATGTGAATAATACCATTAAAATAAAACTGAAATAGATGAATTTTTGAAAATAGCTACAACATATTATTGACCTTGGTCATTAGCTTTAGACAAATCTGGCTTTTGAAATGAAACTATATTTTAAAGCAAATATTAAGTGTAAAAAATTTACCTGTTATAGAAATAAATGTTTGCTAAAATTTAAAAAGGCATTTTCCAAATACCCCGGTATCAAAAATTTATTTAAAAAGAAAAATGCAGACTTTGTCGAATTCATCCTTCTAACTGTTCTTGCATTTCAGTTTATCAATTTATTAAACTTAATTTGTTTATGAATCAATGTTTTTAAAGCAGTAACCAGTTGGCTGGACTGGACAATATTTAAAGTGTACTAATTTTTTCACGCTAATTATATAGCCTTGACCATGCATTTAGTTTTACAAGATAACACTTCCTGTTGACATTTCATTTGAGCTTAGATGGCAGATCATGAGGTGTTATACATTAGAATAATTGTGATTTTTGTATAATATTTGTTATGATAATGGCACAGATTGATTAGCATATTGTGATATTTCTTCAAAGATAAATTGAAGGTGATGGTGTATTTTGAAAGTATCTTTGTGTAAATTGATAAGACAAAAGTAATGTCAAGGGAATAATGTTTAATGCCGATTTGTTGACAAGTGTTGATGGACTTCATATAAGCAAAGGCTTTTACATGTATTTCATTGGTAACATTTGCATTGAATATTGCCATCTTGTTAGAGGTTCATGTATGTAACAGGTTGTTTGATTTCTGTTTGTTTTAGTAAATGTACATATTCAATCAAAAATTTGTTGATGTGTTAACTTATATTTTCCTATTGTTTACTGCTGTAAATATAAGACGGTGTATTACAAATATTAGGTCAATGAAAATAAGTAGGTACTATAAATTGATTGTATTATTGTGACAATGGTGAATTTAAATGTTTATGGTTGACATCTGTTTTCACCGTTTTATGTTTTCCTCTTGACAGTTGGATTAGATGTCATTTTCAATTTGACACAAAAAGATTATGTTGTGAAGTACATGTGTAATCTGTTGTGTTTTTAATTGCGGTACTACTCACTTATAAAAATGTAGTTGCTAGTATCATACTGCATGCACAACTTATTTGAAGGGACATGGCAAAAACAATAATTACTCAAACATAATTGAGAAAGAATTATGTAGAAATGAGAATAGAATATAAAATTTTACTCCAATTTTGTATCATTAATCCACAGAGGAGTATGTAAAAAATCATTGTGTGGAAAGTTGTGCATTTATCACATGGTGAAAAAAGAAAATATAACATTTATTTAATAAGAATAATGGGTTGTATGTTAAAATTGTGCAAAGTAGCTGTCTATATCATCAAATGAAGACAATAACTTGTATTTTATATTGTTGTTGTAGTTTTTGTACATGTTACTGATATTTATTAGCTAGATCCTTATTTATTGCAATAGCTGTGATTGTGCTTTTAAGTAGACTGTAGAGTGATTAGATATTAATTTTACAGTGTTCATTTGTACATATAATGTGGCAATAATATTTATGTACATGTATACTCGGGTTGGTTATTATTACACATGATACATTACAGGGTGTGTAGGTCAGAGTTCCAGGTAAATTCGTTGTTTAGTTACATATTTGGTGTCTTAGAATTGAGTGATTAAGAAGCAGGTTTTGTTTTTAGTCCATCTGGACCGAAGGTCCATAAAGGTGGACTTTTCTCATACAAATCCCGTCCTCCGTCCGTCCGTCATAAACTTTTCACATTTTCGACTTCTTCTCCTAAACCACTGGCCCCATTTCATCTAAACTTGGTAGAAAGTATCCCTAGGGGAAGGGGATTCAGATTTGTTCAAATGAAGGGGCTCAGTCCCTAGGGGGCACCACTAGGGGGCCAAAAGGGGGAAAATTTGTCAAAACTTCAAAAATCTTCTTCTAAAAAACTATCAGGCCTAAAGCTTAATGTTTAGGTATGTAGTAACTTTAGGGCATGGAAAACCAAGTTTGTTCAAGGCGTGACTCTTAGGTCAAAAATAGGTTACACGTTTTGGGGTCAAAGTTCAACACTATAACAAATATGTTTACTATTCACATTTTTGACTTCTTGTCCAAAACTACTGGACTAATTTCATCCAATTTAACTTGGTAGAAGTCATCCCCGGGGAAGGAAAAAGATTTATTCAAATGAAGGGGCTTGGGGCCCAGGAGGTGCCACTTTGGTGTCCAGAATGGGGAAAATTTGACCAAATTTCAAAAAACTTCAACTAATAAACTAGAAGGCCTAGAGCTTAAAGTTTTGGTATGTTGTAACTTTAGGACATAGAGAACCAAGTTTGTTCAAGGCGTGACTCTTGGGTCAAAAGCAGGTTTAGTGTTTTGGGTCAAAGTTTTACACTATATATATATAGCAAACATGTTAACATTTCACATTTTTGACTTCTTGTCCAAAATAACTGGACCAATTACATCCAAACTTGGTAAGAAGTATTCTTATGGAAAGGGGATTCAGATTTGTTGAAATGAAGGGGCTGGGCCACAAGGGGGCGCCACTTTGGGGTCTAAAAGGGGGAAAATATGACAAAATTTCAATAAACTAGAAGGCCTAAAGCTTAATGTTTTGGTATGTAGTAACTTTGGGGAATGGAGAACCATCTCTTGTTTTTGTAGTTGTTTTTACCGATTTATCTTTAGACCTTTATTTTACATCATGTTGAAATCTGACCCCTGGGCGTGTCCTCATTTATAACCTTCGGAACTTCCTTTGAACTAATTGAATCTAACCAATAGCCTTAGGGCATCTGATGTATGAAAAATTTGTTTGAAATTGACCCAGTGGTTGTCAAGGATGTAATTTAAAGAAAACATTCAAAAGGCTCAAATTGTTAGTTACATGGCTTGCTACTGACCCCATCTCAAGTAATTATACATATACATGTATGTGTAAAATCGAACTACATGAGTACAGAATTACTTCTTGTCGTAAACGTGTTCCAGTTGTGCAATACATGCATATATATAAGGGAAGGTAACCAGTCTATTCTTGTTTGTCATTGCTTTCTATCAGAAAATTACAGAAGGCTGTTTAGAGAGAGAGAGAGATAGAAATCTTTTATAGATTTAATGAAAAAACTACACGTGTCATTTAGCCAAAATACAAAATATATCTTATTAAGTTACTTACCAGTTAACACACTTGCTTCCATTCAACAAGAGGCCCATTGGGCCTTAATGTCCATCTGGTTTAAATGGGCCTATATGTAAATTTTTGTCATTTGAAAACTT
>JAUMGZ010178062.1:0-14278 GCA_032359645.1 Pododesmus macrochisma | reverse complement strand
CTTTGACCCCAAAACGTGTAACCTATTTTTGACCCCAGGGTCACGCCTTGAACAAACTTGGTTCTCCATGCCCTAAGTTTACTACATACCAAAACATTAAGCTCTAGGCCTTCTAGTTTATTAAAAGAAGATTTTTGAAATTTTGTCAATTTTCCCCCTTTTTTCCTCCCCTAGTGGCCCAGCCCCTTCATTTGAACAAATCTGAATCCCCTTACCCTATGGATACTTCTTACCAAGTTTAGATGAAATGGTCCAGTGGTTCAGGAGAAGAAGTTGAAAATGTCAAAAGTTAACGACGATGGACGGGATTATTATGAGAAAAGTCCACCTTGGACCAAAAACATGTGAGTCCAACCTAAGTGCTAGACCATATACACCGAGTTAACAACACTCATTATGAATTATTTAACAACCTGGAATCATACATTACAAATTCAGCCGTTGATTATTGTGTTTTTCAATCAAATCATTCACTATTTGTTACATGAAATTCTCCAACATAAAATCTTGCATGAGACCTGCAATTTATCTCGGTTTCAGTAAATACACGTGAAACAACATGTGTAAATATCCTCGGCTGAATACAAAATAAAAACATTTTCTGTTTAGTTTTCCTATCAATTGGTCAATAAGCAGTCGGCAAAACGAAGCAAATAATCAACAACTGGTTAAAGAAACTTCACAAATGTGTACCGTATAATGCAAACATTTTTGAGTCGTTAAAATTCACAATCCTAAGATGTAAAACTCAAAACTGAATTATCGGGAGACATTAAAAATACATCACAGTTCTGAGAAATGTTAAATATAGACTATCTCTGACAAAAAAATAATGCACCAATCTGTTAATCAAACCTATGTTTATTATACGAATTAAGAATGCACTTTCCGTACATCCAATCACGACATGATGAAAGGTAACTTTTTCATGTTTGCAATACACATTGCAGCTTCAATATTTATGTCCTGTCAGCGATCAACTAGGCAAGAAATATGATCTAACAATCTATATTTTCTTATAAAATAAAAACAAAAACATCAATCTTATTACAAAGTTAATTTTAAAACAAAATAATTTTGTTTTATTGCTGTTTAAAAATATTCCAAATTATATGCATTATAAACTTTCTTAGTTTTCTAATTATTCAATTCAGGAAAGGGTGACAAAGTTGCCTATTAGAAGTGCAAGACAACTTCAACACATTTACAGTCATTAATATCTTAATACAATTTCGATGTTTGGGACCAAAAATTATACTTGACACATCAGTTATTTCCACACTTTTAAAGTATTTGATTACTTCCATGACTGTATATTTTACTAAAAATTATAAGGAGAAAAATCGGGACAATACCATGACTTTGACACATCCCGTATTTTTTCGTGTAATCAGTATAAGACACAAACATTCTCGACTGTAATTTTGATCTACCTGGTTTGAGTTGTAACAGCTGCTGGAAGTGATACATAGCTGAATCGTAATCATTTTTCCTGAACATCAAATCTGCTAGCATCTGTGATTTATAGAAAAAGTAAACTTCAAAAGTAGTGATATAAATGCATATTTTTTAAGTCATGCCTATCTTAGTAACATTTTCAAAACCTCTTGATAATATAAAAAGTTCACATTAAACAGGTTTTAATGACTATTTATGAGTTGCTTTTCTGTTCTATTTTTGTTTTAATTTTCGTCCACACAAGGACATAGTCATATAGATCCCCTGCCAATGGAGTTTCTAGAAGATTATGCAAATTTCAAGGATGATGTCACAGTGGATCCCTTCCTCATTTTTACCATAGTTCATTGGCCTAGCTAGCTCTCTGCCTGCCTCTTCGACTTATGAAGCTAAGGCCATTTGTTTCCATGGTAATAGGAAACGTATTGAAAATGAAAACTCCTGCATAGCAAAAAGTATTACTACACCCAAAGGTTGATATGTGTATTGAGTTTCATGACATCTCTTTAAATGGTATCGGAGATATATGCTCCAGAAACGCTAAATTTTTGCAATTTTGGCTATTTGTTTCCATGGTAACTGGAAAAATATTGAAAATTAAAATATCTGTATAGCAAAAGGTATTACCGTAAAAACCCAAGTAATGTGCACACTTTTTTTGGGGGGAAATTATGCTTCAAAATCTTGATGCGAAAATTAAACAAATAGAGAAAAATTCAGGAAATTTTCACGCGTTTGCAGACAGCTTTATACATCGAGATTTGACCAGGAAATGACTATCGGTCATTAAGAGCAAAAACTTCACATTTTCTCATCATTTTGATAAGCAAATATAACAAAGTACCTTGATACTACTACTATTTGTTTCTAGTGTCTAGTTTCCCGGTATTTTCAAGGTAAACACCCGTAATGAATGCAGTAGGCACCGTATTGAGGCCGCCAGTTGCATTGATTTTCATGTTATAATTATAATAATACAAACAACTCAAACTGGTAATTCCCTTTTCATAGTTATTCTATTTATATTTACGCATCACTAAGACATGCTAAGCTCATTGGTCAGTTAAAAGTGGTCTGGTTCAAATCTAAAAATAACCTGTTCCTCATTGTTTCAAAATGGCGCTGTGATTTACCAACACCTGTAGAAATGAGAGGCATTTGGTCATTAACTACGACGTGAATATTACTGGTTTGGATGTGATTTCAAGAAAACTTAATAAAGAAATATGTTATAGTAATTGATAAATATTTTCTAGTAAATATTTATAAACTTGGAGGCACAAAAGAACTTCATCTTTCATGATCCAAGAAGACGCCGACCTACAATTTTTGGCTTGTGTAAAAAAACTGGGAAGAGGATTTTAGTGCCAAATACACCCTACGCACATTACACAATTTTCCAGTGACTGCTTTTGAGATACCGGGGTATGTCCCGGAAACCCTAAATTTGGCAATTTGTTTCCATGGTAACAGGAATAAAAGGCCCATTTGGCCTTAATGTCCATCTGGTTTATATGGACCTTTATGTAAATTTTTGTCATTTGAAAACTTTTGACCCTAGGGTTATGCCTTGAACAAAGTTGGTTCTCCATGCCCAAAACTTACTTTAAACCAAAGCTTTAAGCACTGGGCCTTCTAGTTTAAAAGAAGATTTTTTAAAATGTTATCAAATTTTCCCCATTGGGGCCCTAAAGTGACCTTCCAAGGGTAATGAGTCCCGTCTTTTGAACAAATCTGAACCTCCTTCCCCTAAGGCTGACATCTACCAAGTTTCGTTGAAGTTGGGTCAGTAGTGTTGGACAAGAAGTTGAAAAAGTGAAAAAGTATATAATTTGCTAAAGTGTTGAACTTTGACCCAAAAACATGTAACCTATTTTTGACCCCAGGATTACGCTTTGAGCAAACTTGGTACCCTATGTCCTAAAGTTGCTAAATACAATAACATTTAGCTCTAGGCTTTCTAATATATTAGAAGAAGATTTTTAAAGTTTTGTCAAAATTCCCCCTTTTGGCCCCCTAGAGGTACGCCCTGGGGCCCAGCCCCATCGTTTGAACAAATCTGAATCCCCTTCCCCTAGGGATACTTCCTACCAAGTTTGGATGGAATTTATCTAGTGGTTAAGGAGAAGTGAAATAATGTGAAAAGTATGACGTATGACAGACAGGATTAGTATGGGAAAAGTCCACCTTGGACTTTTGGTCAAAGATGGACTAAAAATATTGAAAATGAAAACTCCTGCATAGCAAAAGGCACTACTTCACCACTAGATAAATATCCATGCACAGATTCATGAAGTTTTCTTGAAAAGTTTTGGAGATATGCTCCGCAAATAATTTGGACTGACAGATCCCCTGTAAACTATGTTTGGTGAGGGATAATAATGTTACTGGTATATCATTAATCTTATCTTAATAATTACTGTAAAACAGGTTATGCTTAGTTAAAGGGCAAATTCAAAAGAGGGGTGAATATTTAAACCAGAAAACATGATTTATGAACAACTTGAAAGGGCTCAGACAAGTTGTATGTGTAAAACTTATTTTCCTGTAAGCGTTAAACAGAGTCAAAGTTGTGATTGCTTATAAAAAAAGAAGTGCACGATATAGTTGTTAAAATTCTATTCACCTCAAAACATATAAAATTCAAAAATTGAAGTATAATTCAATATTGCATTCATTTGATACAGTTACTGTACAATCATGAGATCCATGGCATTCCTGGTCATGTTACTGTAGTTTGATATTGACTGAAGAGAGTAACTTTGACACGTGAATAAACTCACTATGGACTTAACCTACTTTTGGGTAGGTCAGGTATTCATTTTGTAGTCAAATAACCTTACTGTGCACCTCTCGATAAAAAGTTAAAATGGACATTTCAAAAGCATTAGGACATATTGACGGTCAACACTCGGTCACCAAAGGGTATTTAATTTGTGAATATATTATGTAACTCGTGTTGGTTGTTAAACAAATCTAGTAAAAACAATATAAAATCACACGAATTGCAAGCAAATCTTGTGAATTTTGTTCTTTAATAAGTCAATTTAACATCAGTTATTCATTAAAAGTTCTGTGCACAAAATAGACGCGTCAATGATAAGAAGTTCTGAATGTAAATCAATGTGTAGAATATGACATTACAATATGTTGCCGGACTAAGTGTACAGTTATATTATGTATTCAGCATTGCTTAATACCTGTTTCAGGGGTTGGTATAGCCTTATTAACACCACCAACCTATTGAACTCTCTTCGGTCAATATTAAACCACAATACCACTGTACCATTTTTGATATAATCCATGATTGCTGCCTGTTTTCATAATCGGGCAAACTAAATGTATTACTGAATTCAAATGGTGAATTTAAAACAGGGCAATTAAGTATTTCTTTATGACATGGCAGAAAAAAACACAGAGCAAATATTTCCAATTTCACAGTACATCAAATACTACTCACAATAGTGGCTGCATCATTTTCTTTTTCATTTTTTAGTAGCGTCATGAGTTGATGTTGACAAGCATCAAGATCTTCTGTTGTCAAGTAAAGTCCAGCTACATCTAACATGACCTGTTCATCAAATAAAAATTTAGAACACTGAAATATACAAAAAACTTCTGATGTTTATGTCTTTAACATTAAATTCTTCCTTTTGAATAATTCTGCTATTTGATTGTTGACCGACCTTACTATCATTCTCATTATAAACTAAAGCCTCTTTGTAGAAATAATTCTGCTATTTGATTGTTGACCTACCTTACTATCATTCTCATTATAAACTAAAGCCTCTTTGTAGAAATAATTCTGCTATTTGATTGTAGACCTACCTTACTATCATTCTCATTATAAACTAAAGCCTCTTTGTAGAATTTTATAGCTTTTTCATAGTCTCTCTGTCCTGTCACTTGCTCTGCCATCTGAACACAAATACTGTAAAATAACAAACATATGAACACTGTTACAACAAATAATTTACTGTGAATACATATAGTTATAGGATTTAAACAGTTGCAGCTGTCTGTTTTATGTTCTTATTTATAGCATGTTTGTCTATCATAATATGAACATCTGTCCAACTAAGTGCATGTGTTTGTGTGAGTGTTTGTGTTCTTCTGCCTACCTTTATGACTATGTGTCTGTTTGACTGTTACTGTCTATCTATTTGAGTGGTTTTTATATGTCTGTCTGCTCATCCAGGGATGATTCTACATATTTATTCTTTTTAAGGCCCCAAAATCCCTAGTGGGTAATTATCCGGTTTTCCAAAGTTTTTTCTTTATTCATTTAGAATGCTACTGTGTTTTGTTACCACAAAGAACACAATGTCAGAATCAGTGTTGAACTTAATGTCTAGTCCAACAACAGTGCTCATGATCTACTATTTGAAATTTGACTCCCATGACATTGAAACTTTGTCAATATATTCTGCACATTATTTTCTACAACTCTCTAATGTATATGTGTATACAAAAAGCATACTGTTTTGAAAAAAACTGTCACTTTCAGTCTTCCAAAGTGTCTGTGACCTCGACCTTTCCCCATGTAATCTTTAAACTTTGTCAAAATATTCTTTGTATTAGTTCATACAACTCTCTTATTAAAAATATATATTTATATAATATGATATATAATTGTATTTGCATAAAAAAGTCTACAATTATTTTGTTTTAGAAAATTGACATTTTCAGGCTTCTGAAGTGTGTTGGTGACCTTGAAATTTGACCCCCATGACATTGAAACTTTGTCAGAAATTATTTGTATCATTTTCTACAACTCTCTTATGTATATGTGTATACAAAGAGCACACTGTTTCAAAGAAAATTTTAGCACATTGTTTTTTCCAAAGTGATAGTGACCTTGGGCTTTGACCCCAAGATCTTGAAACTTTGTTAAATATTTTTTGTTTTATTTCACACAACTTTCTTATGTATATAATTATGTATAAAACAAAGTCTATCATTTTCAATTTTTGTGATGCTTTTTCAGTTTTCCAGTGTCTGTGACCCAGACCTTTAATCTTGTACCTTTAAACTTTGTCAAAATATTCTTTGCATTACTTCATTCAACTCTCTTAGATAATTTATATGTCTATACAAAAAGTCTACCATTAACAAGAAAACTGCCATTTTCAGTTTTACAACCTTTATAACTTTGTCGTAATAATCTTCACATTATGTCCTTCAACTGTCTAAGATATAAATGTATATAAAAAGTCATTGACAACCATTTTTCAAGACAATTGGCATTTTCAGGCTTTGGAAATGTCAGTGACCTTTGACCCTGAAACTATGTTAAAATAACAATAAAACAAAGTTTAATTTGTGTGACACAAATTTTCAGATTTGCAATAGCAATTCTAAAACTTCATTGCCAAGAGCCCCATTTGAAGCTAGAACTGTCGCCAGGATAGCTTACTAATACACATGACAGTGCAAAACAGACACAGTGCACTGAGATAAGTTACTGATGTATTTCTGTTTGTATCTCACTTACTCTGATGCCAGCTGCTTCTGGGCCTGAACAGCATCTGGTTGTTCTAATTGTACTCTCTTCAACACCCTGAAATAATCAAAAATTGACAAGTTGAACACATATCTCTTACTTTACAAATGACTCAATATTACTAGTCTTTGAAGATGAATGGTATGAACTGAATGCTTTTTATGTTCAACTCCAATCAAGATTATAAACGTCAAACCTTAAATTCACAAAACCATAGTTCTTGTTCATGTGGCATATTAAAAATCCCACATTTTGTATGCCTATGTCAATCCATGAAACTGCTGAAATACATCAAATACCCTAAAAACACAAGAAAATTTAACTTTAGATGATTTTCTCCCTCCTTATTACGTAGACTGTTGCGGTTGAGGTAGAGCAGTCGATTCATGATCTGGTAGGCCAAAGTTTGAATGGTAGTTGCATCAAACCATAGACATTAAACCTTATCCTGCCAAGAGCAACAATTGTTGTTTCCGTTTTTCTTCTGTTGCAACTGTTTATTGTTTGGCGGGGAATTCCCATTTGATAGTTAATGATATTCACAAGTGACTAAGACATTCTAATCTCATTGGTCAGTTAAAAGTAGCCTGGTTTAAAGCTAAAAATAACCCTTTTCTCTGGAAAATCATCTAACAGATCAAATTCGTTTCAAAATGGCGCCGTGCTTTGCGGACTTGTGTAGAACCAAGCGACGTTTGGTCCTCAACTGCGATGTGATTACTGGTGTGGATGTTATTTCAAGAAATTTTAATAAAGATTTATGTGAAAGTAATAGGTAAATATTTTCTAGTCAATTAAAATCAGTTTACAGGCACAAAAGAACTTCAACTTTCAAGCGGTAACAAAAAGTCAAAATCTGCCAAAATATCTATCGCAGTGACAACCTCGTTTGTGCTTATTTCTGCTGAATCAGAGGCCAATGGCAGCAAACAAACAAGAGGCCTATCAGGCCTAAACATCAATCTGGATTGGTATTTGAATACCTTTGACCCTAGGGTCACACCTTGTACAAATTCTTCACCATCTGTTCTAGAGGAATTAAGGCATCAGTTTGATATGAAGGCATCCAAATGGGAACACATCTGTCAAAGAGTTCAGGAATCCCAAAAGGCACAGAAACCAACGAACCTGCACATTCCCCATGTTGACCAGAATAAACACAAGTTCCCTGGACTTCTCAAATTTTACCCATGGAGGCATGACAAGGCCTCTGTCTGATTGGCAAAATCTTTGACTTCTCTCTGGAAGGGATGAATTCCAACTTTTATAGCAGAACCTTCAGGACTGATCTGGTGTTCTCTCGTAACAAATGTACCTCATGTTCGAATGAAGCATGATATACCGGTAGTTGTCGAAGTAGATGTGTCAACATCAATCCTTCAGATCTACTTATGATGCCCTCATTCCAGGACGCACAGAAGCAATAAATGCCATGTGGTGTCTCCATCTTGAAATTGGAAGACAGAACATTCTGATTGAATGTACTGAGTTCAATAATTGGCCTCCAGGGCGGAATGTTTCTTGACCACAAACAGTTGAGTGTAAAACCCTGAAGTCCAAAAAGACCTTGAAAGCTCCTCCACAGCCCCCTTAAGGAGCAAAGTCCTGATCTCTGCTTCCAGAGCCCTTTCCTTCTTTAAATGGGCTCTATAGCCAAAAGTGAACAGAAGAGTCAGGAATTCTTCTTAGAACCTTAGCAGAAGCGGTCTTGCCTTGGCCCCTACAACGACCGCACCCTTTGCCACTAAAAGAATGACATTCTCCACATATATAGCTAGAGCTGGAAACATGGCTGCTGTAGATTGTATTGTTGCCTTCAAGTTATTACTTATTTAAGGGGGCTGTGGAGGTCATGGCGTCCATCTAGGATAGCAGATCAAACAAGAAATTTCCACTATGACTGCATTAGATGTACTAAATATCAGCATCCTAGTACACATATTTAATTATATACTAGTGCATTTCAATACTTCAGCAGGGGTGCATGATTCCACAAAATTAAAGGTGAAATTGTGAATACTGAAAGTGAATCTTCCTTACTTTCACAAAGTTCACAGTTCTCTTCAAAATAAAGTGTGCATATCTTCAATATACAATCAATAACTACAAAAAGGTGGAAACAAGCAAATTCGTAGAATTAATTTCCCCGCTAGGTGGAATTTTTAAAAATAAAATCGCATTTTCTGAAAAGCTTGGACTAGAGTGAGTGTTATGTATTATTCAATTGAAAGTAGACAATGCTTGTAATTCTGGATGTCAAAAGAAGAACTGCATTATCAGCAAATATGAATGAAATTGAACCATTCTCAAAGCAGTCAGAGCACAGAAACTAATTAACCAATGAGAATTTAGTAACCTAATTAATATGCGTAAAAAATATGCACGAATCACATTGGCCTTCGAACTTAGCCTGAGTATTGTCATAAGTACTTGCATATCAAATTTGGTTGAAAGCAGACCATTTTTACAGCAGTTAGAGCACGGAAACCGATAAACCAATGAGAATTTAGTAATCTAATTAATATGCGTAAATATGCACCAATCTCATTGGCCTTCAAACTTAGCCTGAGTCTTGTCCTAATAAATTTGGATGAAGTCGGACAATTTTTAGAGCAGTAAGAGCATGGAAACTAAAGTTCGACAGATGGACAGAGAGAGGGACGGACAGAGGGACAGGAGGACAGACCCAAATTAATATTCCCCCAATTTTCTTCGAAAAGCGGGAGACAAAAATCAATTACAAACCTCAAGAGTCAATCATTACATACATGCCTTTTCTACTCCACATTAGGCAAGCTGACCACTATATAATATAATGTTCTCATAATTCATGAAGTTTCCCTTAAATAAGAAGTTCAATCTGTTATACATTTCAACATATGTTACAGCTTTTTGCAATATTTGAAAAATCTTTGTCTTCTTTTTAACAATTATATATTATTATGAATATCTTTACTGTACCTGGCCTGCATGTCTCTTGCTTTGGTTAGAGCTTCCATTGCATCCTCTAGTCGTACAACTTTCTGGTAATTCTTAGCTAATAAAATCATGTACTTGGCATGATCCATCATAAGGTCAAGGTCACCACCTGAATGAAGTCAAGATCAAAACTTCTTAACATTAGATACAACATTCTTCACAGTAAAATTAATTTGTATTGTGATATCTCTTTTTTTTCTATGACTTAAACATAATATATTTCAATCCATTTAAGTTGTGAAGTTAATTATGTTTATATTTTGAAAATCTAGCACCTGTGATACAAACTAGAATACTGAAGGGCTTTTTCAATTGTGTTCTATTGATTGATTATTTGTCAGATATTTGAAAACATGAGGCCAATTAGGCCTTAATGTCAAATCTGGATTAAATAGGCCCATGCGAACATTTTTGGCATTTGAATACTTATGACCCAAGGATCATGCTTTCAACAAACTTAGTTCTCCATGCCTTAAAATTACTAACCAGAGCATTAAACACTTAATATAAGGCCTTCTAGTTTTTAAGAGTTAGGTCCCCCAAGTGGTGCTCTTTTGGGACTGAGCCCGTTCATTTGTACAAATCTGATTCCCCAACCCTAGTGATACTTCCTAACAAGTTTGGATGAAATTGGTTCAGATATTTTCGACAAGAAGTCGAAAATATGAAAAGTTAACATATTTGCAATAGGGTTGAACTTTGACCCCGAAACGTGTAACCTATTATTTGACCCTAGGATCATACCTTAAACAAACTTGATTCCTCATGCCCTTAAGTGACTACATACTAACACATTAAGCTCAAGGCCATATAGTTTATCAGAAGAAGAATTTTGACATTTTTGTCAAGTTTTTCCCAATTTGAACCCCTTTAAGGTGCCACCTGGGGGCAAAGACCCTTCATTTAAACAAATCTGAACCCCCTTCCAATAGGAATGCCTTCAACCAAGTTTGGATGAAATTGGTTCAATAGTTTTGAAGTAGAAATCGAAAATGTGAAAAGTGAACATATTTGCTGTATATATATAATTTTTATATAGTGATGAACTTTGACCCCAAAACGTGCAACCTATTTTTTACCTTAGGGTCATGCCTTGTACAAACTTGGTTCTCATGCCCTAAAGTTACTACATACCAAAGCATTAACCTCTAGGACGTCTAGTTATAAGAAGAAGATTTTTGAAATATTGTTGAATTTTCCCCATTTGGGCTCCCAAAAAGGCGCCCCCTGAGAGCCAAACCTAATCATCTGAACACAACTGAACCCCCTTCCCCTGGTTAAAATTTTTATGAAATTAGTCCAGTACTTTTGGACTACAAGTCAACCAGAGATGGTGTCAAAGTCACCAAATGCTCGCCTGTTTATGGATTTGTTGATTTTAAAAGACATCTATAATAAACCTTTCCTGACCACTCAAAAATATATTACAAGACTAGTGTTACTTTTTATAAAGCATTGCAGTTAAGTCTGCCAACATAATATTTAATCAATATATTTATTTATATTCATGATATTGCCATCAGTGACTTTATTGCCATAAAGTCTTACAAAGTCAAGTCTTGTACATAATTTATATGGTTATCCATGTCAAAAGGTTACTACATGTGCAAACATGCAATTCAAGGCCATCTATTAAATAATAAGATTAACAAATTTCTGTAAAGGCTTACCCATTTTAAGCCCCCAAATGGCGCCCCCATCATTTTAACATATCTGAATTCCTTTTACTTGGGAATGATTTTAATCAAATTTTCTTATTTCTTAAAATTGGTTCAATGATTTTGGAGAGAAAGTGACAAATTGTGAAAAGTTATCATATTTGTTATAGTGTTGAGCTCATATCCCAAAAAGCTTAACCTATATGTGCTAACTTGGTTCTCAATGCCTCATTATATGTAAGGTAACTTACATATACAAGATTTTTGAATTTTTTAAAATAAATTCCTTTATTTTTGGCTCTGTAATGTTGCCGCCAAGAGGCTTTAAGCCTCATTATTTGAATAAATGTAAATCCCCTTCATCCAAATTTTTTTTCTTTAGAACTTGTACCAATTTATGAATGTCCAATTAATAATGTATGACATGTATAATACTGACCAATTTCTTGTTCAAGAGCTTGTGTGAGGACCTTTTCTGCTTTGTCATACTGTCTCAATTTCAGTAGCAATTCTGCTAAGTCATGTCTGAAAATATTCAAGATAGTTGAAGATACAGCCATTTAAGGTATTCCACAGTTAAGCCTAAACTCAAATTAAAAAAGAACAACAAATATTGAGCTTGTCCTCAGTGATCTTTTCTTTCATTTTATGTAGAAAAAATTGAGCTTACATTTCATTTTAGAAAGATATAATATTAATTGTAACCGGTAACTGGAAATAGGCAAAATGTTTTATTTTTGTTTTTCAGAGCAACAATGAACGGAAAATGCATCTTTATCACTTTCTTATGCATCACATAATACTTCTGAATAAAAATAAGCAACAATAATGGTTAATGGTGGAAAAACTGCAATTTTCACTTTTTGACAACCAGGTACTTCCTCTAGTGGCTACCCTGGGGGCTGAGCCCCTTCATTTGAACAAATCTGATACCTATTTCCCTAGGGAAACTAACGGTTCTTGACAAGAAGTTGAAAATGCCTCAGCCAATCAGAAGCCACAGCGGCTATATTGGATAGAATTTGACAAAATAAACACAAATCTGAAAGGGGACCATGCAAGGAACATTCACAGCAAGTTTGAACAAAATTACCTCAGTAGTTTTTGAGAAGAAGTTTAAAATGTGAAAGTTAACAACGATGGACGACGACAGACGGATTGGTTTAGGAAAAGTCCAGGTTGACCTAAAGTGTTTTGCATATCTTCTAGGGAAACGCATGCACGCATGCACACAGGCACACACACACACACACACACACACACACACACACACACCAAGTTTGAGTTTTGTGTTATCATTCTTTCTTAAGTTACAATCTTTAGAAGCCACATATAAGCAAAATCATATTTTTAGCAATTGTGACATTTATTTTTGGCAGACCAGGCCCAAAACCAAGGGTCCTGCACATCCCATAGGGCAACCCGTGGCCACACACCAAGTTTGAACTTTGTGTTAACATTTATTTTTAGAATATCATCAAGACCAGACAGGAACAAGCAATATTCTATTGTTACCAAATGCTTTCTTTTTATTTCAAACAAAACAAATACCAGGGTATTTCATTATTAAAGGTTCATGATTTACCTTAGAAAGGCTTGACCTCCACTCTTTAATGCTGCTTCATAGTAATTAATTGCCTATAAAAGAAAACAAAGATGACACAACAAAAGGCCTAACAGTCACCTGAGTATTAGCTGGAATACATTTAAATAGTAGTGGTGTTCAGAGGTATAATCATCGTAGGCAACTGAATGGAAAACTTTAAACAAGTCATAGCAGGCCCTCAAAATAGTGTTTGCATTATTTCCTACAAATCTCTTATATTATAAGTGTATATAATATGTAAAAAGACCATTTTCAAGAAATTTGACATTTTCAGTCTTCTGAAGTGTCAGTGACTTTGACCTTGGGCCTCGTGAAGTTAAAACTTTGTCAAAATATTCTTCCCATTATTTTCTACAACTCTCTAATATATATGTCTATACAAACAAGAGGTTCATAAGACCTTAACATCCATCTTGATTGACATTTGAATACTGTTGACCCTAGGGTCACATCTTGAGCAAAGTTGATTCTCTATGCCCTAAAGTTACTACAAACCAAAGCATTAAACACTAGGCCTTCTATTTTATCACAATATTTTTGAAATTTTGTCAAATTTTCACCATTTTGGCCCCTAAGTGACCTTCTCTGGTTATTGAGACCCATTATTTGAATAAATCTGAACCCTCTTTCCCTAAGGATGACATCATCAAAGTTTCGGTGGAATTGGTTCTAAGTGAAGTTAACATATTTTTTATATAAACAGCGTTGAACTTTGATCCCGAAATGCCTTAAATCTGGGATGAAATGGTTCAAGTTGTTTTGGAAAAGTCCAAAATGTGAAAAGTTAATAATGTCTAATTTTCCCCCTTTCGGCCTCCAAAAGGTGCCCCTGGGAGCCCTGAGCCCCTTCATTTCAACAACTATGAACTCCCTTACCCTATATATGCTTTCTACCAAGTTTGGATGAAATAATTACAGTTGTTTTGGACAAGTAGTTAAAAATAAGAAAAGTTAACATATTTGCTATAGTCTTGAAATTGGCCAAAAAAAAAATATTTGCATTTGAACATTTTTGACCCCAGGGTCATACCTTTAACAAACTCGGTTCTTCCATGCCCTTATGTTATTGCATAA
>JAUMGZ010178051.1:0-14280 GCA_032359645.1 Pododesmus macrochisma | reverse complement strand
CTCAAAATCGTGTGAATTAACACAGTAAACCTGAATTAGTGTGTCGTTAACTTGTTTCATTGTAAATTTTCATCACAATGTAAACCTAATAACGTTTGTTCCCCAAGTTAAATGTTGCAGCAGGGCAGCGTGCTCAAGTGTGTTCAATGAGACATATCTGTTCTGTTGGCTCCGACAGGTCTACATGATGGCGATGTGTATTACGTGATTGGACAAAAATAAAAGGAAAATAAACTTTAAAAAAAATTCTTGGTGTAGATTGAAGTATATCAAAATCCACATTTTCTTACTTTCTAAACACTCTGTTCATAGCTGGCATCACAAAAAAAAAATAAACAGTACACACGTTTGTTGGTTGACTGACATTTTTCCCGGGAAATGAACGCGTTAAAAAACGAACGTCAACTTTGACGACTGATATCTCGTTACGTCATAATCGATCGATAGGACCTTTTCCCATGGAACGGCTCATATAGTTTATCAACTATATCAGGCTTCCTTAAAAAACTTTTCACTTTTCACTTATAACTTTTCTTGTTTCCAAGCCTTGTTTATCTAAGTTATGTCTATTCTAAATAAACATTGTCTTAAGCAGCAACTGAAATTGGGAATGTGGCCCATTATCAGGCCCCGAAAATCCCCAGAACAAGTGTTGAACACTAAACCTTCACCAATCCTATTTCAGTCAGAGAAGACAGAAAGTGAACAAGTATGTAAGCTGTTAGAAATGTTGCCCAAGAGAGGTCCAGCAGCCTTTGACAAGTTTGTTAACACGATACGACATGATTATCCTTGGTTAGCAGCCATGCTAATAAGTAGTCTGAAAGAGGAAAAACTTGCTAGAGCTCCTTCTCGAGGTGACTTGATAAGGGCTCCAAATAAAGTGGATCTAATGAGGCTGGACAGTGGTAAGTTAATAAAGTGGATCTAATAAGGCTGGACAGTGGTAGGTTTTATGACAAAATGAAACTATTCAAAATATTAACTCTTTACAATCATTATGTACTGTATTTTAGAGGTAATCTTATTTTAACGCTTTTGCGCTGACATTTAAGTGCTTATTCATGTACAGCGCTAAAATTTAACATTTAGATTTAAAACACTAATGTAGTATTACGTACGCTATTTTTTTATTGTGCAAATATGTCTTACATAGGATGTAGTGCTAAACTCTGACTGCGCTAATATAAGTACGTTTACAGTATGTTATATTGCAGAGTGAAGAATAGCTACATATATAGACAAAGATTGGTTTATACTGTGCATAGTGACAGTACAGCTATCAGCTAAAACTGAAGAGTGAATCTTCAAAACAAGATTGACAAACATGTTTTATATGCTTTACACATGTAGTTCCTCCTAAGATCTATGGAAATAAATGATAGTTCTAATTCTATCTATTTATAACGCCGGATTTGATTGGTTATTACGTCATAATTTGTGACATTAAAATATGCAGTATATACTGCTGGTAACTGAATTACCAGAGCATCATATGCCTACGCCACTTCATGTTGGTCAACAAAATGTCTTACACACATATTGTACCTTCACTTAAAACCACATGTAGAGTAATGATGAAATTTTCAAGAAGGGAGACACATATCTTCTGAAGATTTGATTGTGAGTTCAGGCATAACTAAAATTTACCTTAGCACAGATCTCGTACAATTTTAGTCTATGCTGATACCATCATGGCAACATCAAAGACAATTTATAAATGTGTAAAATCTGTTTAATCCCCTCCTCATCACCAGTAAAACTCAATTCATGAGAGTAAAACCATCGATTTACAGTAGCAAATCATAAGTCAGTAGGGTTATCTCCCCTAATTACTAGTACTGGTACGTATCCTCCCACTCTAATGTCTTTAATTCATATGAAAACTATAGATAGATATATATAAATGCTTCTTGTATCAAAGTTGATTAAAAAATGTTAATCTCTTCTTTTTCTCATTTAAATGGTTTCTTCTTCTTCTACTTCTTCTTCATTATATTAACTACACATACAAAGGGGGATAACTCAATCCCCAATGTAAACTTGATCAGTAACACATGTAGCAGTGTGATTATGTAAAGAACATTATTTATGATTTAAAAAAGTATGAAACATGTTACAAATTGTTTCAAAAAATTATTACAAAATCTGAGTGATTGTTATATGAGATTTTAGGTGAAATACTAATACATATTTATTCACAGAGAGAACATCTTTGGATTTCTCTGCAATGGACTTGGACAAGGACATAAAATTAAAAGTGAGCACATTCATACACAAACAGTTTGGCCAGAGTAAGCGTATATCTGAAAATGACAAAAAAATCATGGTGAAATGGATAGCAGCCCAAATACAGAACGAGAGGAAACAAATGTCTTCTACGTCTAGTGAGACATCAGACTCTGATGACTCGACTGTTATTGTGGAAATGGCACACAAATGTTGTGGCACCGACGACAACTATCATGTGACCAACCAAGATATAAATAAACGTATAAAGAGACTGAGTGAACGGTTACAAGAATACAAGAGATCTAGTAGTGTACCTTTAGTAAGTGAGAGTAGGTGTAGTGATGTGTCAACACCTCCAAACATTCAAGGTCAAAGGTTAATAAAAGACAAAATCAAGCCTCCTATGACCCCTTCATCACTAGAAAACTTACTGTCAGAAGTAGATTATTTGTTGGACAAAGTAAAGTTCCTTGAGGACGACATCAACAAGTGTTATGTGATTCTTGGAGATAGTAACAAGTCCCTGTCTCTCTCTCTACTCATTTATGACATTTCAGCAAAGCATGCAAACAAAGAAAAGGAAATTAAATTAGAAAAGAAGAAGACTGAAAAAATGTTGACAGAACTTTATGAAAATTCAAAGAAAATTACTAAACTGGAACAGATGGCAACTCATCAAAAATCACAGATACAAAATCAAATAGGAGATATTGAGAGATTGACTCGTGATTTACAGCATCATAAAGATCACATTGTTCACCTAGAACAAGTGACACACTTACACACAGAAAAACAGCAAACACTGGAGGACTTGAAACACATGGTAAAGGATCTAAAAGGTGCTAAAACTACTAGGAATGATACTGCTGTGCGTACATCTAATGACTCTACTGTATCTACCTCTACCTCTGGTCGGTATACAGGTAGTCCTAGCAAATCAACAGCCAGTCGATATAGCTCAAATAAAGCCACATCCCGATATAGTCCAACCAAATCTAAGTCTGGAACTTCCAATACATCATTGAGTGAACACAGACCACTGTCTATAAAGAGATATGGACAAAACACAAAACCTGTGAATGTGAAAAGGAAGATTTAATTGCCCAGTGTTTTCTACATGAATCTGGTTTCATTTTATCATTTTCACAAGTAAAAACTTAAGAAAGTCATGAATTTAACAACAAAAGTTTGTCAGATATTTACATTATGCTGTTGACGAGAGTTGTCTCTCATACAGATTGAAGTAATGACAAATATTGGCTTTTTAAAAACAATAAATACCTATTCTTGAATAACTGAAATCAAAGTGGTTCATTGCTTTTTCAAAGTGGTTAACTTCTGTTGTATTTTTTAGTCAAAACAAATACATACAATTATCATGAATATTAGTTAATATCTTTAACTGACTTTAAAAAACAATTGTTTACAGGGAATGTCACATGTGATGTTAACATTTAAGATGTGTAAAGGATTGGCTTGAGAATATTCATGTGATATTTCTTTAAATCATTAAACATTTTTTTGGATTAACCAATAACTCTATGAATCAAAATCATTTAAAGTTTGTTTTACTGTGGTTTAGCATCCCTTCTACTCATGTCTAGGTCATATATGTGTTTGATTGTATTGTTTTGATGTCAAATTTCTTTTAAACTGAGTTTACAATTTCTTAAAAAATATTTCACTCTTTAATGGTTTTAAATAAACCATTAAAGTGTGAGTTTTTTTAGATAAAAACCCCATCAAATTTGTGAAACATCACTTTTTTTGGGATTTTCCACCTAAAAAGGAAGGTCTCATACCTCAATTTTCACAAAATCATCTTTAAATGATATTATGATTAATTTATAAAATTATAGAAAAATCTAACTGTTAATTCTTGAAGTGGTGCACCTTCTTAATGTCATAATTTGTTACCAATAATTGACTGCACAGTTAATGATTATCTCCTGTTGCACAGATATTGATTATCTCCCCTGAGTGATGGACTGCAAAGTTAATGATTATCTCCTTTAAGTGATGGACTGCACAAATGATAAATATCTCCCCTGAGTGATGGACTGTACATATAATGATTATCTCCTGTAAGTGATCGACTGCACAAATAAGGATTATCTCCCCTGAGTGATGGACTGCAAAGTTAATGATTATCTCCTGTAAGTGATCGACTGCACAAATGATAAATATCTCCCCTGATTGATGCACTGCACAGTTGATGATTATCTCCCCTGAATGATGGACTGTACAGTTAATGATTATCTCCTGTAAGTGATTGACTGCACAAATAATAATTATATCCCTTGAGTGATGGACTGCACATATAATGATTATCTCCCCTGAGTGATGGACTGCACACATAAGGATTATCTCCCCTGACTGATGGACTGCACAAATAATGATTATCTCTCCTGAGTGCTAAACTGGTCACTGCACAGATGATGATTATCTCCCCTGAGTGATGGACTGCACAGTTAATGATTATCACCTGTAAGTGATGGACTGCAGAAATAAAGATTATCTCTCCTGATTGATGGACTGCACAAATAGTTATTATCTCTTGTAAGTGATGAACATAACAAATAATGATAATCTCCCCTGAGTGATGGACTGCACAGTTAATGATTATCTCCCCTGAGTGATGGACTGCACACATAATAATTATCTCTCTTCAGTGATGGACTGCACAGTACATAATTATCTCCTGTAAGTGATGGACTGCACAGATAGTGATAATCTCCCCTGAGTGATGGACTTCACAAATAACGATTATCTCCCCTGAGTGATGAACTGCACATTTAATGATTATCTCCTGTAAGTGATCAAGTGCACAAATAATGATAATCTCCCCTGAGTGATGGACTGTACAAATAATGATTATCTCCCCTGAGTGATGGACTGCACACATAACGATTATCTCCCCTGAGTGATGGACTGCACAGTTAATGATTATCTCCTGTAAGTGATCGACTGCACAAATAATGATAATCTCCCCTGAGTGACAGACTGCAGTTAACAATTTTCTACCCTTTAAGTGACTGACTGCACAGATAATGATGATCTCTTTTAAGTGACGGACTGCACAGATAATAGTTATTTCCCTGAGTGATGGGCTGCACTGTTCATGATTATTTTTGTTAATGATTATCTCCCTTAGTGATGGACTGTAAAGTTAATTGTTAGCTCCCCTGAGTGATGGACTGAACAATTAATTATTATCTCCCCTGATTAATGGACTGCACAATTGATTATTTTCTCCCCTGATTAATGGACTGCACAGTTAATAATTATCTCCCCTGATTAATGGACTGCACGGTTAATGATTATCTCCCATAGATTCCTGCAAATAAATTATCAACCCAAGCTGATAAACATCCCAAAAAGCTATTACACCTAAATGACTAATATGTTAATCATGGATTGATTTCTTCAAAAATAGAAAAAAGCATTTGGTCTACTAATATTTATGGATTTCTCAGTGCCTTGCAAATAGTTAATCTCTGTAATTTTTAATTTACATACATCAAATTACTTAAATGGTACTAATAGATTTCAAAATGGACAAAAGTTAATGTGTTCTTTTCAAAATACATAAAAAGGAAGATCAATTTTATGACTTAACATACTGTATACACTATTCTATATATATATATATATGTGTGCATGTCATCATTTAGATCATAGACATTGTCCCTTAAACCCACTGTGTAAGTACCATGCATCTGTCTACACACCATTCATATGTCAATCTTCTCATTGTGTTAATTAAATCCCCTAAAAAAGTACAATGAAATTACTGCTCTTCAATTCAAAAGCCAAATTATAATAACAATCAACAAAAATCATTCTGTTGTCATAATATAATACCTTTTAAGTGTTATATACAGTAGTGGAGAAGTGATAAGGATATTTAGATATAATGGTCACCGATACTGTATACTAAGCTAGTTAAAACCAATACACATAGATTACACCTGATAACAGCCTTACTGTGTCACCAAACCTATGGCAGATTGTACCTTTAAACTAATTTAGCTACCAAGTCTTAATTACATGTGAGTCAATCACAACAAAGACAGCAGTATATGTTTACAGAGACAACACTCAGCAATATGCAGGATAAACATGATACCATTGTCAAGGTGAGTACACAGGATACAATGAAATATGCTTAAATCTTAACATTAATTTTATCATAAATGTTCACAAAACTGATATCATTTTTGTCATGTCATTTTCTGTCTGTCTTGCGACTTGTACTGACATTAAATATTGATCTTTCTTCAGTTACAAGTAATAACAGATAATATACTGTCTGTAATGGCAATACAATTATGATTCACTTATATATGCTACTCTTCAAACTGATAAGGATTTTCTATTACTGCAATAAACAATTCATCCAAAATGTCACTACGATATCAAAGATGTTTGTTACCGAGTTGTTTTCACAAAAAGAAAAACTTTAAACCTTAAACGAACAGTGAAAAACGCAAATAAAACAAGAACATTTGTGTTGTTGGTAAGTCTTCACTCAGTTTGAGGAGTTTAAATTATCCAATTAGAACAAGAGGTCCATTGAGCCTTAATGTTCATATGGTTGTAAAAGCCCTATAATTTCATTTCAACATCCACATTGCATCAACTCTTTCTGATCCCTTAGTAGGGCACTGTCATTACCAAAGTGGCAACATGTGTAAGCATGATGAAAATCTAAAGAAATTTTCCAAATATTGGGGACAGCCAAGTCCCCAAAATATAAAAATATATTAACCCCCTCTCTGAGCCTGTTGAGCTCCAGAGTCAGGCACCAACGCGGTGGCCCAGTGGTTAGGGTGCTCGCTTCATGCTGGTAGACCGGTGCTAGAATCCACAGTCAGGTCGGGTCAAAACCTAAGACTTTAAAATTAGGCAATCTTGTCGTTCTCTAAGCGCCCAGCATTACTGGGTAGGAGGAGGACTGGATGGCTCAGTGTCAGGATAATGTGACCGGCTGAAGTATCATGTCAATGTGTCTGCGCTGTGATATTTCAGTGAGACAGCACTATAAAGTTGCCATAACTGCGCACTCTTGCAAGCAGACACCATCTCAATATGACCTATATATGAGTTAAAGGGACGCTAAACCCCAATAAAACAAACAAATCCAAAGTCAGGTCTTACACAGAATTGTTTCAGCTATCACCGATGGTGATACATAATTAAGTATTAACACTGTAGGTCTTCTAAAAGAATTTTTAAAATTATATCAAATTTACTCAAAAAAAACCCTTATTGCATGCCGATGAATGGGCCCAAAGCTGAGTATCCTTTCTGAAGGTTGACGCCTTTCAAATTAAGTTATGCTCTATAGTATAATGGACTTTCTGAAAATAGAAAAGTAGACATATTTTGCTTCTTAAACTTTGACCACAAAATGTTTAACTTACTTTTGACCTAGGAATCACAACTTAAACCAATGGTTCTGTATAAGTTTATGACTTTGTTGAATTTTCCTCTTTTTAGCCCTATCAGTTAAAAAATGTGAAAAGTTAACATATTTGCTATATATAGTGTTGAACTTTGACCCAAAAACTTGTAACCTATTTTTGACCCAAGCAACACACCTTGAACAAACTTAGTTTTCCATGCCCTAAAGTTACTATATACCAAAGCATTAAGCTCTAGGCCTTCTATTTTTTAAGAAGAAGATTTTTGAAGCCCCTTCATTTGAACAAATCTAAACTCCTCCCCTAGAGATACTTCATTCCAAGGATGAAATTAGTCAGGTGGTTTAGGAGAAAAAGTCGAAAATGTGAAAAGTTTACGACGGCAGACAAACGACAGATAGGATTTATATAATAAAAGTCCACCTGGGACCTTTGGTCCGGATGGACTAAAAAATCACTGCTTTCACTTGTTAAACTTATCAGAGGGTTTACAAAAACAAATTTAAAATATTGATTACACTGTTATTATATTATAATTTTGCCTGATGTAAACGGAAAAGTGTAATTTCCTAAACAAAAGATTACAATTAGTAGGAAAAATCAATGAAATCAAACCTCTGTCACTTCAATAATGTTCAACTGTAGCTATATTTGCTTGTTAGTATTCTTTATTATATCTTTAACAGTAAATACAGAAACAAAAGAAGAGAAACAGAAACAAAGTTTGTAGCACAAGTAATGCTGTCCTGAAGTGGTCCACATTATCATCAACAACTGTCCTGATGCGTCTACCCAGCATGAACTCTGTAGAGAAAGCTACACTACAGACCTGTAGGAACTGTCTGATGGAGGATCTAGATCTCACTACATCCTTCCTGGCACAGCTAAACTATGATGGTATCATCACAGAGGATCAGAAAGACAGAGTACAAGTTAGTATATACACTGAGGATTAATGCTGTTTTTATTGGGGTTTAATGTCCCTTCAACTCATGTCTAAGCCATAGGTCACTACATCCTTCCTGGCACAGCTAAACTATGATGGTATCATTACAGAGGATCAGAAAGACAGAGTACAAGTTAGTATATACACTGAGGATTAATGTTGTTTTTATTGGGGTTTAATGTCCCTTCAACTCATGTCTACTTCATATTGATAGTGCCTGCTTGTAACAGACTGCACATTTTTTGGCAACTCTATATTGTTGTCCCACTGAAATATCATGCTGCAGACACATAACATGTCTTTCTAACATAATTTGCGTGTTACCACACCGTTGCGCAGTGTGTTTTCACTTTGTGTTATCACACCGGTCAAGTTGTTTTCACACTGCCTATACATCATATGATTGGACTGCAACGTCATACGAGGATCACGACCTCTGATGCCGTTATTTTCTTTATTTCCGTTTCACCAGAACTGCGTTGTTTCACTCGCTTCAGGATTCCAGTTCAAAGTTTGGCGACAATCCATTTACAAAACATTACCTTTTCGGTAATTCTTATTCTATTTTTTCAAATAGTTTATAAATAAGTTGTAGTTGAAATACAAAGCATGCTTGCAGTAACAGTGCTATATCTCTTGTCAGAGGGTATTCAAGGAGATGCTTCACGAGCAATAACACTATACTACCACAGTTCCATGGTGTGTTACGAAGGCGTTTTATTATGTGAGAAAGCAGTTCTCGTGTGAGAACCTCTATTTCTCTACCCAGAAATGCTGAAATATATATATAGTACAGTTCAACTTTTATATGTGTAATGATACCCTATGAGCTGGCATTGTATCATTTCTAAATTTCACAAAATACTTGTATTGAGGAGTTAGCTATCTCAAATACCCGGTACTTCCTTATCTCAACATGACACATTCTGTAAAACAACTGTATAAAAGATGTAAGAATGGTCACGATACAAGTATTTACTTTTCTATAATATTAAGTGATAATTTCTTGTTTGTTTTATTGGGGTTTAGTGTCCCTTTAACTCATGTATAGGTCATATCAAAATGGTGTGTCTGCTTGTGACATTGCATACTTATGGTGACTTCATAGTGCTATCTTACTGAAATATCATGCTGCAGACATACTGACATGATACTTCACTCGGTCACATTATCCTGACATCGACTGATCGAGCCAACTAGTCCTTCTATCCAGTAATGCTGAACACTTAGCAGGGAGCGAGAAGATTGCTTATATTAACGTCTTAGGTTCGGAACCAGCCAGGATTGGAACCCACACCTGGGATTCTAGCACCAGTCTACCAGCAAGAAGCAAACATCTTAAACACTTGGCCAACGCACCATTTGATTGATGATTTCATTTGTTTTCAAGTGTAACTCTTGAATTAATTAAAAGTCAAGTCAAACTTAATTAGACTTTCTGATACCTAAATAGGCTTGTAAACTGGTGTTGTATGTTCTATTAGTATTTCTTCATTTTCAGAAGCAGACAACACGACAGGACAAAATAGTCATGCTTTTAGACATTTTACCAAGGAGAGGGCCAAGGGCATTCGCTCTATTTGTCAAAATGCTCAAAACAGATTACACCTGGATCAGCGAAAAACTGATGGCAGAACAACAAGTACAAAAATGTAGGTCAATAATTTACAAAGTACAAAAATGTTGGTCAATATAAAATAGAAGTATAAAATGTAGCTCAGTATAAGATACAAGTTAAAAAATGTAAATTTAAATATAAAATGCAAGTTCAATGAGAGAGCCAGCCGGGGCAGCATATCCCCTAGCAAAAAATACATGTGCAGCATTTGTTATTTATACATCAATTATTTGTATTTATTTAAAAAGGTCAGACAAGTTTTTTGCTATAGCTTGTTTTCAAATTATCATATGTACAAGCCACATACAAGAAAAATACTATTTTTAGCAAAAGTTACCTTGACCTTTTGGTAGACCACGCCCAAAATCAATAGGGTTCTGTGCATCCCCTAGGACAACCCACATACCAAGAATGAACTTTGTGTGATCATTCTTTTTAAGTTATCCTCCGGACAAGCCACATATAAGCAAAATTCTATTTTTAGCAATGGTGACCTTGACCTTAGGCAAACTCCAAAACTCAATAGGGTTCTGTACATACCCTAGGACAACCAAATACTAAGTAGGTTACATTAAGTTTAGATTCATGGTGCGTTAAGGTAACATCGCACACCTTAGCTTTTTACTATCCCATAGGGCCAATGAATAAATAATCTATAACAACTCTTTTGACAGGATATGTTTGTTTATTGCGGTTTAGCGTCCCTTTAACTCATGTATAGGTCATATCGAGATGGTGCCTGCTTGTGAAAGTGCGCACTTATGGCAACTTAATTCATAGTGCTGTGTCACTGAAATATCACATTGCAGACACATGGACATGATACTTCACTTGTGACACGATACTGTCATAGATATGCCATCTATTTAAATCTTAAATGCGCCTTATAATTTCTTTCTATACTTAATTAATGGCAATACAATAATTATCAAAATAGTAACAGATCATGATGACAGCCAAAGTATTGTTTAAGGTTGAACACTATGACCTTTATCCGTAATATTTATCAATCATTTGACACACAGCATAAATCGGTGCTTACATTTATTGACAGTTTATTGGCGTCTGAAACTATTTCCTTTTATACAGATACACAGAAAATTAAAGCTGCAATTGATGAGAGAACACAAGAAAATGGAGAATTTATGCGAGACAAAGACTATATGAACAAAATTCTAACAGAGACTATTATACCTATTCTGATGGAGGAAATTAACAGTCTATCACCGTCAGGTATGGCAAAATCAGGCGTGGATGATGCTCTGTATGATATCATCACCAATAATATACTTCCCCTCATCAAAAAGACAGGAGATAAAACTAAACAAAAACATCTAAGCTGTGATGCATTACTCAACAAGATTGTGGATCTCCTAGAGGAACTGGAGAAAAGGTGTTACAAATCATTGGAAATAGAAAGAAATGCTGAATTTACGGCGCAGCTGCCAATACCAGAACTTATCGTCAAACGCATAGCAGACGTACAGACAGATTTAGTTGTTATGAAAAAAGAAGCAAAAAAATTCAAAAGAACAGAGGACAAATTAACAACGGAGAATGCCAAGATAAAAGCGGACACAAAGGCCATGAAAGAGGAGATTAAAAGACTCAAGGCTGACTTACAGTGTAACAAGTCTGAAGTCAAGAAACTAAAGGATGAACTCAAAAAATCAAAAACAGAAAACCAAAGATCTAAAGTGGAAATAAAGAGTCTCAAAGACCACTTAGAACAAGCAGGAATCGATCTAAGAATCTCATCAGACTTTACACAGGGGTGCTTTGATGATAGTTAGCAAAAATAAAATTATTGATGAAAAGTAAGCTTTGTGTTAGATATAACTACATTAGAGGACAAATCAGTGGAGATGATTGAGCTATGTTGAAATGATATCACAATGTATGTATGCTATTACAACATCTTCATGTTCCTACGATTAATACGATTATTACCCTCTACTGCTCAATAAGATATGCATTTCATTAATAAATGTATATCGACAACAAAAATAGAAAAAAGTTCAAAATGGTTCTGTCCACTACTGTAGTGTGAAGTATTCTATGTTTAATAGAGGAAAGGTATCTGACGTCGGTGAGAAAGTTGCCAGTGACTTGCCGTAGGTCAGTGGTTTACTCCAAGTACTCCGGTTTCCTCCACAAGTAAAACTGGCAGGTCCGTAAATGACCTTAGCTGTTGATCGGACAATAAGCCCTTAATACAAACAAACAAAAAAAGTATCTGACGTCGATACATGTCAAAATGTAGACAATAAGATTGCTGCAGACCTTATTTCTTCACCACCAATACTTTTTAAAATACCAGTATTAAATTACTGTAACCAGACAGGATTATCTATCTACATGCATTTATAGCACAATTAAATAACCAACAGAAGATGTATGTTCTAGCAGAAAACATGCAGGAACTCCCAAACCGCTGAAATGCCTTTTTATGTTTTTTACTTTTGTCAATTTATTTCTGAAATGCATAACTTATTCAGCAGTGAAGAGTAATATCTTTTTGGTTCGACTTATTGATGAAACTTCAGATGCAAATTCAGGTTCAATAATTTCCTTAAGCATTTGCACATTTCATAAAATAACTTAATTCTTCTGTTGTTTCAGTTGGTGCTTATCTCCCTTACATTGTTATGACAGCTGAAGTAACCAATCTAATACTTTGTCTTTATTAAGTCATATTTACAGAATAGGATACATATGATGTGTAAAAGATAACAAAAATAAAACAGTATCTTTCTACAACACTATAAAACTATCCTCTTTCCTGAGAATTTCTTTCTTCAACACTATAAATGTACATGACATTCCTCTTTCTTTAACACTATAAATGTGCAATACTATCCTCTTTCCTGAAAAGGTCTTTCTTTAACACTATAAATGTGCAATACTATCCTCTTTCCTGAGAAGGTCTTTCTTTAACACTATAAATGTGCAATACTATCCTCTTTCCTGAGAAGTTATAAGATCTGACTTGTTAAGGCTCACAGTATAAACAGTGTAATTCCTTCTGATTAAAATTTGAAATGGATTGTCTCCCTTTACTTGATATACATGTTTACCTTAAGTCCTGTCTTATTTAAATTAAACTAATTAACAAATATCCTTTGAATATTAGGTTTCATAAATATTATATATTTATTTTACATAACTATCACCATGTACTGGATGGGGGTCACTTGGTGATACAACTGAAGTCATTGTCCAGTTGAGGGAATTAGCTTACTTAAATGTCAATTGTCAAAACTAAATACTTCACAACAAAGTGTCTAAGTTTCTGTACTTTTATTGTACATGGCAATAATGAATTAATCACAAATATTGTACATTATCATTATAACTGTAAAATTCAATTCTAACAGTAGCAATTCCATACTTTCCTTACTTATAGTCATAATGTGCTTTTCAATCTAACTGATTCCTAACTAATTATCTCCCTTGGTTTCTGTCTACATAATCTACAAATCTACATATATATCTTCAAAAAGTATTATCATTATTTTATATAGTTTATTTTACATCAATCAAAATGCACCCTATTATTAAGTAGGAGGAGCTTATGATATACACTGACCATTGGTCATTACAAAATACTACAGGTAAGTTTGGTTACCTAAATGACTGGCGAGACTCATTGAGTTGGTTTTTTTTAATGACAAATTTTGGCACCTTACGAGCAGCCTATATACAAACAGTGTTTTTGTAAATATTATTGTTTATCTGTTTAATTGCTAGGGGTTTAACATCCCTTCAACTTGTGTTTAGGTCATATCAAGATGGTGTTTGCTTGTGACATTGCACATTGATAGCAATTTTATAGTGTTGTCTCACTGAAATACCATGCTGCAGAAACACTGACATGATACTTCACTCAGTCACATTATCCCGACACCAAGCCAACCAGTCCCTCTTCTACTCAGAGATGCTGAGCACAAAGCAGGGAACAAAAAGATTACCTAACTTTAACACTCAGTCACATTATCCCGACACCAAGCCAACCAGTCCCTCTTCTACTCAGAGATGCTGAGCACAAAGCAGGGAAC
>JAUMGZ010178050.1:9350-25760 GCA_032359645.1 Pododesmus macrochisma | reverse complement strand
TGGTCGCACCTGATCTCTCAGCGATCTCCGTAGATCTCCCCGTGATCTCTCTTGGTCGCATCTCATCTCTCAGCGATCTCCGTAGATCTCCCCGTGATCTCTCTTTGTCGCACGCTGTCAAGGTCGTTCCAAGATCTCTATAGATTGCCATGAAAATTGGCAAAAAAATGCATTTTGATCGCACAACGAGCACACAAGGATTTCCCAAGCATTCACACAGAAACGACTTTTTCGGCGCTTTGAGAGATTGCCGAGAGATCGGGCCAATTTTTGATCGCTCAATGGTCGCCCAACGTTCTCCGTGTGTGTAAAGGGGGCTTTATAGACAACAGTTAATAGGAAAACTTGACATTGCACGAGGCCACCACAAGAAACAGCATACCCTTGTCTCGTTTTCCTCGACTTTGTCAAAGGTAAGAGTACATGACATGACGATAGCAATTGTATGTTCTAGACAAAGAGTTGATACTGTTTAAGCAGATTTATCTTGTTTTCTTTAAATCTACACAGCCTATGGGTGCCAAAATTAAAAGAAATAAATTATAAATTGATCTTTTAATTCAGCAAAATAAATCGATAATTTATGCTTTCAAAATTGTTATATTGGCATACATAATCGATTGTTAGGCAATAATGTATTCAACTCTCTCTCTCTCTCTCGCGCGCGCGCGCGCGCGTGCACGCATTAAAGTGCTTTACAATTGTTTAACAATGTGACATCATCAGCGATGTCTTAAAAAAATGTTTAGGGCGATAACTTGGACTAGTGTTACTTCCTTCAAATAAACTTGTTTTGTCTACACGATTTAACAATTAACTAACTGGATCACCAAACACTCACTAAAGGGGAACTTCAAAAAAAAAACAGAGATGTAAAAACGTTTTTATTTTTTTTTTATGTCTATGTTTGTCCGTAGAGTTCATCGACAAAGAAGTAAGAAAAAATATCAGACAACCAACCGTGAAGTTGTGGTTGATTTTGTCTTTGTTGGTATATTAATGTTTTTACGTTTAAATTATTATCAATAAAAACACAAAAGTATGAAACCCTGTAATTGTTACCGGTACTTTTTTGAAATACAGTAGAATATTTATAACCTATTGATTAAAGCTTTTTCATATTATAAAATAATCCTTCAAAATTAAAAAGCGATATCTATAAAATCAAAATTAAATCTCCAGCAAATGAGTAAGTGTTGAATGATATGTTGACAGAAATTAAACTTATGTAACGTCCAAGTGTATTTTTCATTAAGCAATCCGTTGTCGCCCATTCGTCGTTAACTTTTCACATTTTCGACTTCTCAAAAACTACTGAGGTAATTAAAAAAAAAAAAAATTGCAGTTCAAATCGGGGTCCAAAATTGTTGAAATATATCCAATTTGGCCGTCGTGGTATTTGATTGGCTGATTCTTTTCGACTTCCTGTAAAAACCTGTTGATCAATGTTCATGTAAATTGATGTTTCGTGCATGGTCCCTTTACAGATGCGTGCCCGACATTGCCAAACTACATCCAATATGGCCGCCTTAGCTTCATGTAGACTGAGACCTTTTCGACTTCTGGTTAAGAACCGTCGGTCAGTTTTTCACGAAACTTCATGTAGAAGTGTCTTGCACAGTACCCTGTACGATTTGTGCCCAATGTTGCTGAACTCCCCTCCATATTGCCGCCATGGCTTCTGATTGACTTCTGAAACCTTTTTCACCTTTTTCAACAACCATTGAAATAAATATTTCAGTTATGGCCTCTGAGTGACAGAAACATTTCCCTAATTCTACTCAGGATAAGCTAATCTTTTTCGTGGAACTCTTGACAAATGTTCGTTACACGTAACAAAGCATAGAAAGAAAACAATGTATATACGTGGACGTTTATGCCCATTGGGCCTCTTGTTAAAAATATGGCATATATGATATTTCAAGAGATGCGTAAACCAGATTACATTGACTTGTGAACGGGCAGACGAGAAGATTAATATAATCTACATGTAGATCAAGAAAAAACACTGGTCATGAAGGCCTATCATGTAAATATTCGAAGTTAGAATAACACCAGAAATACTTACTGGTGTATAGACAATGTACTATATAAAACACGTGTTATATCTCCCGGTCAGGTGCGGAAATACTTATCTTTTCAAGTACATTTCCCTAACGTTCGAGTTCTTTAATTTGTCTTTACACTCTGTAAATGATTTATGTTTATAATTTCCCGTTATGCTTTTCAATATACTGGAATTTTGTTTAATAAATGGAACATTCTTAGTAATGCTTGGCGATAATGGTTGGCCATCTTACTCACAATTTAATTTGCTTACAGTAGTAACGTTATTTTTACTGTAGTAAAATAAAACACTGGCCATAACTACTCACAATTAAATAATTTTACTGCAGTATATTACCCTGTGCAGTGGCCATCTTATCACAACTATTTACTTTTACTGCAGTAAACTTATTTTATCTGAAGTAAAAATATTTAATTTTGAGTAAGATGGCCAACCATATAGGCGATGCCCAGTTAAATAGCATTTGCCTTGTGTCTCCCCATAGTGAGACCAAATACCATCACTGATCTTAATATACATAAAAACACCAATCATAATATAAGTTAAGTGGTGTTACATCATGTACATTATATATTATTACCTGGTTGATAGAAACCATGTATCATCCGTTCAATTACTTTGCGTCTCTCCATACTGTTACCAAATATACTTTACTTCCTTATTCAGGAAGTTTAAGGTGCGTTTTATTTAATTTGTCAGTCCCATATAATGACATGTGTACCCTGTTTAAATAGATACACCTCTCGTATCAAGTGTAAACAAATCGTGATATTTTTGTCTATGTGACAGTTGAATCATGCAATGAAAGAAGTTACTAAACAAAATCAGTCTTACATATAATACAGATGAAAATATGATGCTAACAGGTAAATAAAAGGAAGTTATTTGTGGATATATCTGAAGAAAATAAAACTATTGACTGAAAATGCGATCTGTGACGGCCACAGATAAATATTTATTACATATCACGTGTCTTTTCTGTCTTATGATTAGCCAATTGACCGGGGACCATTTTGCATTTTGGTAAGAATATATAGGGGAAGGTGATATGTGGCCTAAAATGATCACACGGCATAAGACATGCTAAGAACTATAAAATATAAAAATATATAGGGGAGGGTGATATGACCTAAAATTATCACACGGCATAACACATGCAAAGAACTATAAAATATGTAAATGTAATAAAATAATTAACACATTTTGGTCAGGGTACGCCTCGGGCAACAGTACCTTACCTCGGGGAGATAATATGCCATATCACCCTGATCAAAATGTGATATTTATATAATACTTCTAGGGGAGACGAAAAACTACTAACCATCAGTGCAGGAGGACCACGTCCAAGATTACAGTTCTTTGTGAACAGTGGACGCTTTAGAGAAAATGAACATAATACAGGCCAGATCTAGCGTATTCACAAGTTGTAACTAGGTGTCACATGATTGCAAATACATTGTTAACAAAAACTATCTATTACAAATAAAAACAACATTTAGTTTGTTAGAGAATAATCCTGGATATAGGAAATTTGTTACATTTTGTTTTAAAACCACACAGCTGGATAAACGTTTGTTCATAATACTTTAGAGTGGTGATCATAGATTTATATAGAATCTTAGTATATAATTCTATGGTGGTGATATATTGTTTAACGTTATCTGTTTAGAATTGATAGCCATGTTCTATCTGTACAGGGATACAATTTCGATGTGGTCTCGTTTTCACCAAATTTTCCACGAATGCTCTTCATATCTATGAACGCTATGAATGTCTCAGGTAAGTCATTTTCACCTGAGCAAGTCAGTCAACCGGATCGAGAGATTCCCCTGATTATGATAACATTACGTATATAGAGTGTAAGCCGTGGATTTCTACCTGTATTCTGTGTACCGAGGAATAAGACAGTGCGGAGCAACGATGACTATCAAACGTCTGGCACAATCTACTTTTATCTTATCAACTTTAAGTTTTCTTTTCTGCGCAAGGTTACATTTAAAAGGTCAGTGTACATCTTAATTTTTTATATATATATATATTTTTAATTTAATACTTTCACTTACAACTTTTTTTGATTTCAAAATAATAAAAAACTTAAATTATTAGGGGCCGCGGTGGTCTAGTGGTTAAAGTCGTCGACTTGTAATCATAAGAGCCTTTCACCTCCTAGGTCGATCCCCGTCCGGGCCGTGCTAGTGTGAGAAAGTTGCCAGTGACTTGCCGTAGGTCGGGTACTCCGTACTCCGGTTTCCTCCACCAGTAAAACTGGCACGTTCGTAAATGACCTTAGCTGTTGATCGGACAATAAGCCCTTAATACAAACAAAATGATTATTTTGAATAACCTCTTAATGAAAATGAACGGCGTAAACCGTGATTAAAGGTATATTAACATTCACTCGACTGGTTATAATTAATCTTAATTAGTAAGAATATACTTATTATAGAATAGAGTAAACATTCTATAGTCTTCACTGAAATGTAGATTATATACATAAACTAGAAATATGAAAATATAGTGGGGTTTTTTTTCAAGATCAAGTAGTTTTAGTAGAAAGAGTTTACTCGATGTTTCTATTTAAAACACTCTGAGTGACATTGTGTTATTTGATATCACTGTGTTAGCTTACAGGAAGCTACCATAAGAAATACACAAATAAAAACATAGTATACAGAAACAGTGTTATATTTTGATATTCGGACATAAGATATTTGACCGTTTGGTCTGAGGTTAAATATCACATGGCGTTGAATGTAAACATACACATGTGGGGTAGTCATCGCGTAGATACATGTATTATTGTCACGACTTCTGACGTTTATACGTATACAATATAGGTAGTTGATAGAACACGGATGTTAAGTGTATATCTATATATATAAATGTGTATCTGTACCATGTATGTAGCCTCAAACGATATGTAACCGATCTTATTGCGGAGTCTTTAAAAAAAATAGTGAACTATACATCACCCCTGAAACATTAATATGACCTGGGACTATATGATGAATTGCTAGCCTAGTTTTATTGGTGTCACGCATATTCATTTAAAAATATATATTCGTATTTTAGCAAAGTCAGTGTTGAATTAAGATGAAACACAGAAGAAGTAATAAAATCACAGTTATACATATATATGTCGAACTGATCTAATCAATATTGATCCCAGAACTGATACAGCTGAAAAATGCGGCACTTGGCAGACCCGTTAGAGGTTGAGAATGGCAAATACAGGAAGGTGTATAATATCACGACACAGAAGCTTAAGAGATTTTAAAGTTGATATATTTTAATAATAGTTTGATATTTTCAAAATAAATTGCGGCCTGTCTACTTTTGTATGAAATATATGTTATTGAGAAATATGCTTTCCGGTTAAAAAACACCCTTCAATCTTAAAAGTTAGTTGGTATGATTGTGAAGTAAACAAGTACATTTCAGAATTAATAACTTATTTTTTTGTATCTGAAGCGTTAAAAAACGTTTTCGTATTTACAAACCATTAAAATTAACTTGTATAACAATTCTAGTATGAAAAATGCGCGTATGTGTTTGTCCACAATCATGTTTGTTTAATTTTCAAAATATTACCTTCAGTTATTTGATAGCAAATTAATGCAATGTTAATTTTTAGTTCCGGGAAACTGGTTTTTAAATTGAACTGATGCGGGTCAAAATATAACAACAAAAAAATTTAAAATCTACCACATAAATGATGTGTCGGGCAGATTGAAATGTATAAACCAGACAAAAATCGGCACGTCTTTTTAGTGAGGGGACGGGGCGATCAGCTGGTGGTCCCCCGTACATCCTTATAAGGATGTTTTATCCTCCTTTTACAATTAGGATCATCAAGTAAAGTTCGATAGAAGAGAGGGGAGCGCCGTTGGATGGGCTCATCCTTCTTTTTGTACTGTCCTTATTATTTTGCTTTCCTGTTCCTGTCGCCGCTTCTCCTTTGTTCTATCGATTTATCTTTATATCATGAAAATTCTTGAAGTGACGTTAAACCCTATTTCTACAACAAACAATTAAAAAGATTTTTTTTCGTATTTTTTCATTTCTTTTGATCTCCCATGGCTTCGCTTTCTTGTCATTGGTTAAAGGGCAACTTGCCTTCCTATATAAAGTTTTAATTAGCTGAACGTTCCATATTAACGTCACGTGCAAGATGACGTCCCTAAAGTAAACATGATGGCTTCGGTACAGCTAGGAGAAACATTAAACATTCTCACAAAATTTTCATATAACAAAGTTGTCCGAGAAAATAATTGTTTGTCAAATTTTTTTTAACTCAGTCGTAAATGATAGTCTATCCTTACAATCCAGTAGTGTCATTCTCGAGGTTGTTTCCAGTAATTGTATATACGACATATGGTATATAGAATTATGAACGAGCGTTTAATTATATATGTTGATAAATTAGATACAATTATGAATGCTCGTTGTTATTTATTTCAGATGTCAGTGAAGTCGTCTCCATAGAAACACCAGACGTTTTTCGGAGAGAGTCTATCGAATGTTTGTATCCCGCGTCATTTCCGTTAACATTACAGTACCACAATGGAAGTGCTCTTACATTTAACTTAATAAAGAATACAGACATATATGTCAACAGCCCGTTTTATGTCTTACGTAATGATTCAAATGGTCATCCTGTAGTGGTTCGACAACAACTCAAAGACATTACGGTAAGTCATACTATGTTAATATACCATGCAATGTGACGGTCGCTAGTTTAAATTGATAAACCTCTCACAAGAAAAAAATATATATCAAAGTTAAGGCAAAATAAATAAACCTCCCACAAGAAAAAAATATATATCAAAGTTAAGGCAAAATAAATAAACCTCCCACAAGAAAAAAATATATCAAAGTTAAGGCAAAATAAATAAACCTCACACAAGAAAAAAATATATCAAAGTTAAGGCAAAATAAATACACCTCCCACAAAACAAAAATAATGAAAAAAAAATCAAAAATCAATACATCTTCACAAGTCATAAATATATCAAAATAAAAACAAACAAATACATCTCTCACAAGACAAAAACATATCGGAATAATTATTAAATACACTTCCTTCAAGATAAAAAAAAAAGACTTATAACCAATTTTCATACGGCTCATTTGGATCTGAGTAGTTAAAAGTGACTAAAAATAGATAATGAAATTATTTAATAATGTTACTTCAGAATTGTCTTTACACGATTCCATAGAAGAATAAAAGCCTGGTTACACGTAATAGGTCGATTGACCTTTACAGTTGTCTGATTATTAGAATATCTGTTAAATGATTAATTATCTATAAATTAAACTACTCAAGTATAGAGAGACCTGTGTTACAAACCTTGTTATAAGTCAGCAGTGTGATGATTGATGTTTATTGATACTTAAAGGACAGTGTAGTGGGAGGTTTATATAATGTTTATCAGGTTTAATTTCTCAGACTTTTTTCCTGATTAACTTTTTTACTGTCATCTGTGACCTGTCTTGGTTGACTTATAATTAGAAATTTACATTGTTTACTTGATAATGTAGATATAAATGTCACCAGTTAAAGAAAAAATGTCATCAACTGAAAGAAAAATTATTCTTTACAACAACAACACCTATTAATTGTCCACCCACTATATTTTTTCCAAGTATTGATATTACTTTACTAAACAATTAAACTGCCATAAATTTCCCACACTTAACTAAAAAAACTCACCATAATAAAATACTTAAATAAACAATTAAACTGTCAAATACTACCCACACTTAGCAAATAAAATAACAAAAATCTCTAAAACAAAAAGTTAATTCTAAAATGTCTTCAACAATATGTCTCTAAGTTTTTATATGTCAAATGTCTCGGCTCAAGTCAAGGTGGGTGGAGAAGCATACCTATAAATGACATTTAACACCGTTTTCATGTTTGTAGATCAACTTTACACATGACACAAGTTAGTTTTTAAGACAACTCATTAAACTATTATTCAAGATTAAGAACTATCGCACTTTGCATCTATTTCTGATAATATCAATATTTAAGCAAAACTGATATGTTATTTCAATTTAACATAATTTATTAGCTATGTACTGATATTTAAACTTGGAATTTTTGAATTTATATTACATATCAACAACAATATTTCTTTGTAAGACGTGGTATCATTTCAAAGTTAAACCTCTTATAGAAAGTAAAGTTCAGTATATTAAACGTGCAGTGCGTCTCTCTCTCTCTCTTTCTCTCTCTCTCTCTCTCTCTCTCTCTCTCTCTCTCTCTCTCATAAAAAATAACGTTCTGTAAGCACACTGACAGTTCAACCAGTAATTTGGTTTGATTAAAATACAATGTCGCATATTGTTTTAAAACTTTCCAGACATACACAACTTACATTGTGTTTTCTGATATTTTTGCTGATTATTTTATTTGCTGGAAAACTTTGAGCATCATATGACATCATTTGAATACGTCTACAAGTACGGTTATTCGGTCTGATTAAGTTTAATATAACTTTACGCGTTGAGCATTGTTCGTTTTACACCAATTAAAAGTATGTAAATTAATGACTAGATCATATCAAGGACATTTCACTATAAATTATAAGACCGTGTATTAGATTATACACCTAATCTGTGATGGGCATGCATTTGTGCACATGAAATTTATACGTCAACATCCAATAAAACGTTTAGTTTAAAGGTGGTTAAATTATATGTAAAGAAATATTATACAATGATAAAAAATAAGTACGTTGATTATTTCGTCATATGTAGATATTTTAGTATAATATTTATTTTTAATGAGCTTCTCAAATGTGTCGACTCGCCTATTTCAACACGGACAGGTAAAACTTTGAAAACTAATTTACATAATTCAACCATCACGTGCATAATATGGTAATTTGATGGCAAATTTGCATTAATCCACCTGGTGATTGACGTTAATTAAAGTTGACTTTCTCTAAAAGGTTTGATTAAATCATATGCTGTCAACAAGTTTAAAAATACGAGCACATGTAGGGCCATTGATCAAACTGAGGTTATGGAGTTTTATACATTCTTAGCTTCCTTTAGAACCAGCTGGGAAAGCTAATTACAACATAAAAAGCCACTTTTATTGAAAACAGGCCATGTACATTTACAGTTTAAGTTTGTCACCGAACCTCTTACTTGAAGTTACGCCTGTAGACATTTAAGCAATGAATGTTTAAGCAAATGTAATTATGGTCCTATAATACCGCTAGTGCTTAATGATAATTTGTCTCCAATAGCAATGCGCATTATAGGACCATAACTACATTTGCTTAGACATTCATTAGTTATAGTTACAGTTTTATTGAATTTATGTATCAAAATTTTGCTCATATATCATAAACAAAAGATTTACCGGTGGAATAATCATATTTGATGGAAAAGCATAATGTTGAAATTCCCTAGGAAATTGTTTTGACAATATGACGTTATAATTGCCGCACGTGATCAAATGTAATCATGGCGTTATAAATACATCACGTCGAATTAGTCCTCAACATATAGACGGACAACATTGGTACTGTATATGCTCAAATGGTGCTGAGTATCGGAATTTTTATTATTTATAAAAAAATAATAATAATAATCTTCTGAATTCTTTGTGTGCATTTCGTGTCGGAGATATGAGATTCTGACATGTTGCTTTTATTTATATTATTGTTTGTCTGCCACAAATTGACAACAAATAAATCAACGGAGAGAACATAATGTTTTAATAATAGCAAAAAAGCACGCATTGGGAAATATTATGATCCATGTAATATAAAAACTAAAATAAGATAGATTGAAAACAATAAAATGTCAAAGTATTTTTTAATTAAAAAATACTTTTAAAAAAGGCATACAGTTCAAACATGTTAATATCATGAAAGGTCTATAAAGTATAAGAAGAACCATTTGTCATTTTGTCGTGTTTATGATATCTAGTGCATACAAAAATACACTCACAAGGATATATCATTGAACAAAAACAATAAAAACCAAATTTTCTTACATGCTGTCGTTCAGATACTGATGTGTTTAATTACCACATCCAAACGCGCCGCAGATACATTTTTTAAGTTATTGAGGTCATGAGCTATCACTAATTTTGTTGGTGTGAAGTTTTTTTTTATATGCTTTTCTCAGTGTGCAAGTTCATACTGGTGTTGTCTTTTTGTTTGGACGATTTTTATTGTGATTTTCGATCTGTTTATCATTTTTCTCTTGTTTAAACATACAAACAAACAAAAAGTTATAATTCACCTTCTAGACAGCACTACAAAAAGATTTGAGTTTTGGTAATTTTTGGTAAAAAAAATAAACAATGATAAATGCATAAAGAATGAAAATATAAGGTTACAGTAATGTCTACTACTGTATGTAACATGTTCATCGTGCACATATATATACTTCGGCGTAAACAAGACTTATGATTGATTGTCCGTTACCTTGGTGTGATGTAATCTGGCAATCTTACATAATATATACTTACCAGCACTGACGACCGGAAACAATTAGTGACCAATAAACTTGACATACTATAGTGATATAGACGTGAGAGGTAAATCACAAGTAATCAAAAATACATTATCTGTCATAGCACATATATCTAATAGCATTAGAGATCTGTGGTCATAGTCCCGACCTCGTGTGACCTTCTGTCGCTATTTACCCTTTACTTACCAATAGAACCCTGCTTGACCCGAAACAGTCAATACTGGCCAGAACCCCAAAACAGTCAAACATTGACTGACCAGAACAGTGTCGAATTCGCCGTTTTTCATTGCCAAGACCATGAAAACGATGATGAGTTGAGTCGTATGGCCATATATTAGATCATTAGAACCTTTGCACCCATTCTTGTATCTCGACCTCTCCTAACCAGATGTTATGACTGGATAGTACGATGCTCTTTATATTTTACTAATGACATGCATACGTATACAGAACTGCAAATTGTGAACCATACACATTGCGTTGCCTTCCTAGCCATGGGTAAGTCGGTGGGGGGGGGGGGGGGGGGGGGAATTGTTTTTCTGCCGCACACATATATTTGCTGGGTGTCCGGGAATTTTGTCATAGCAAATAGGGAAAAATAAGATTTACAATGAACGAGGACCGATTGAGTGTGGATACTTCACGTTTCGTAGAAATATTAAATTAGTAATTGATTAAATGCTATACAGAATACATTTATACTTTCTTTTATCCCTGGATCAGGACCATTTACATAGAGACATGGCCTACATCAGCAATATGAGTTGTTTTCAAAGTCATGCTTTTTACAGCTTTGTTGAATAGGTTACGCACTTTTTTGTTTAAAAGTTGGACGTCAAAACGTCCCTTTAAATAGAATAAGGTATCACTGAAATATCACGCCGCCGACACGTTGACATGATATTCCACTCGGTCACATTATACTGACAACGAGCCAACCAGTCCTCATTCTACCCAGTTATGTTGACCACTTAGCAGGGAGCTATTTGACAGTGGAGAGTAGTGGCTTGAGTTAGAAGACTAATCTGTCAATCGTCCATTCGCTTATGTCAGTGGTAGTTAAAACGAGGAAGTAATACATAGACACACAGAGAATGGCGGATTCGTGGGTATATTACATAAGGTATATTCAAGTAAAAACAGACTTCATGTGTTGAAAACTGTGCATCGCTCCAATGAATACAACTCTATGAATAAGATGCAGGTGTAATATTTCGCAAACTTCAGTTTTTATCAATCCGTGTCAAATTGTGATTCTACGCCAAACATATTTGATGGATGTTATAAACAGCGATAAAAACGAGATGTGTAATGTTGTTGTTCGGACACAGATACGTAAACAATCTGACGTTTAACATATGAATGAAATGAATTGATGTGTTTTATCAGACAAAATAAAAAATAGTTATTTTAACCGACACAGTCTGTTTTCCCTATTGGTATTTGTATAAACTTGTAAAGTTCTTATTGTAAAGCACATACGACGGGAATACCATGCCACGTGACATCACTGGTATTTTTTAAATAGTTTATGTTCGTCTTTTGAAAAAGTAAAGTTCAGTCTTTATGTCGGAAAAAAAACTACACAAATATAATGGTCCAAAAGTTCTATTTAACAACATTTTTCTCGTTATCAAATGCTTAAATGCATACTGGGTTTCAACTCTAAGCTATTTCATGGACTGACAACAAACGACAATTTGACTGTAGTGCATCTAATATTAAACGTATAATAAGGTAATTAATTAATGTATAGTTATCATAAATCTACATAAAGTCACATCTTCTGCTATTTGTTAAGCACACAACTGCACAGCAAATAAATAAATCGCCGTCCTGTCAGGCGTGATGATATGTTGGGTAACAGCCGTGTCAACGGTGCACAGGGCCAAAGGTCAAATGAGGAAATAAACATGTCATTACTTGATTACACAGGTAACCAGGATCAACATAATAAAATTGCAATATGTATTACATAGGCTACTGCAGGTGTACAGGTTAACACCAGCAATTACATATTACCATGTATAGGTAATCCCGAAATGAAAAATGTCAAATATATACCGAGATAACGTTCTATCGATCTACAATGCATTGCATATTAAAGTATTAAAGGGTTTGATTGATTGATTGATTGATTGATTGATTGATTGATTGATTGATTGATTGATTGATTGATTGATTGATTGATTGATTATGTAATACCTGTGCATTATGTTTTATTAAAGATTTAAGTTTCTTTAAGTGTCATATGATGTCATTTCATTTGAAATACAAGCAGCATATGGCTACTACTTCATTACTTCTTCCATCATCCAATCTAATGCCTCTGTCATAATGTCACGTTTTGGCCTCGCCGTTGTGCCCCGATTCTGACCCTAAGATTTGCAAATTTCGGCCGGGTAATGCCTCGCTGCCGTCACGCTCTAGCCTCACTGTTGCCACGTTGTGCCTCGGTGTTCCACGTTTGTTCACGAGTAGCCACGTTCCGCCACGTTTCGAAACGTAGCTAAACGTGGCGGCCAAAACGTGACATTATGACTGGGGCATAAGGGATGTAGGAGGCACCACGTGAAAAGGTATAGCAATTACTCCAGATTACAATTACACGGCATTCTTAATAATATGTTTTTACTTATTTTAATGTCCTAATCTTATCTATTTTTAACATATCCAATTGTTTTTTGTACCTTATTCATGATAATTTAATGTTGACGTCCGTGGCACGTAACACTTGTCACAAATTATATGTTTTAATAAGTAATATTATATTCTGTTTTGTCATTTCGTTCGTTTCCTTCCATCAATATTAAAGTAGCTTTTTTTTATCATATACTGTAAATATACTGTAGGTTTTATTTTCTTTTATCACTGGACAATTAAGGATATACACGGACACATTACATCTATATATGTATATGATAATAAGTCGTGCAGCACTTTGTATACGCCTAATTTCTCCTCTGTTTTAAGAATTATACAATCTTCAAACGTGCAAGTCGTTAACAAGACAGATACACCCATATACATTACAATCAATTACGATATGATATAAACATACATAGTTTACTTTATTTGTCAAAATTGTCACACAATTTACTAAAAGATCTATCAAAACACACACAGTGTAATGCATCTAAAAAGATGGTCACACAATTTACTTATAAATATACGCAAATTACAGTTTAATGTAGACAATACCGTTTTCCGATGGTCCGTGTTCGTGTATTTGGAGCTGAAGTTTAACACGAGCTGTTACAAGTGACCGATTAATTCATGAATGTTTTTTCTTCTATATATATTTACTTTTTAATTATCGCCTGCTTGGTTCACTCCTTGTGTAGAGGGTATCACTGTAAATCTGACTATTTTTGTATATTCCATACTTTATTCTTTATTCAATTCACATAACCAGATCGGCATCTCCCTTACGTTCTGACATAACTAAAAAAATATATCCAAAAATGCGAACACTATCTTACATCTGCGGTTCCTTGATTTGTAGAATATTAATATTTTAATATTTCAAGTGTATGTCCGTCACATCTATCCGCATACTTCCTTAATGTGAGGTTCATGTCAATAGGTAAATATCAATGGTACCGTGTCAAGGATAATGTCCATCGTAAATGAATAAATCACATAGTTTGGTTTTTATACTAACCACGTTCCTGTCAATGTGTCATGTTGTTCTGATACAACCACGCCCAAATCACTGGGAGGTTTACAGATTTACGTTGTCATTGTTGATATTTTGTTTTGTTTATTTTTTTGTTTTTGTTTTTGTTTTTTTTTTGACTTTTTTATATTCATTTTTTTATTACAACACATCGAGCTTTTAACAAATGAACACAAGTATTAATCATAACACTCGAACAACACTGTTAAACATTTATTATGTATCAATCGTGACCCGCGATTCCACAAGTAATGTTGTTACGTTACTTGAATAATTTGTATTTTAATAATAAAAATTAAAAACTGCTCTAACTTTTTAAGACACACTGCCTACTTATTCAGTTTAAGATGATAAAATGTCTGAGTCACAACCAATAAAAGAGACAGTGTCTCTGAATTGGATTTTGAAGGAATTTTTTCAAAATCGATATTCATTTCCCGGAAGGAGGAAGTCCATATAATATACAATGAACAATGATTTGATTATAAGAAATGTTATGATGACACAATCAAAACAACATTAACATACTAATTGTACAAATTTGTGGTTTAAATTTTGATAATAAATTGTAACATCATAGACGATTATCTGAACACTAACTTTTGCTCCGTGAAACATAATACCAACGAGTAATTCACAAAATATAAATTGATAAACAATTTTACATTTCACTTATTAAGGTATAAACCCAGCAACTGATTGTATGTTAACACTACGACAATGAAGCATACGCAGAACTAATGTTTAGTAAAAGTTAAGTCTTCACAAATCTGAATAATATTTTAAAATTATCAATAAAGACACTATGAGAAATCATAAAAACTTTATTATATATGTACATATTCATGTTTTACCTTCATGTATTCTAAATACATATTTTACACTAAAAGTATACCTCTGTACATATGTTTCTCTAATGTAGAAAATATATTTTTAATGAATATCAACGTTGTTATTGTTTAATTTGTCGTTTTCATAGCTGATATGCAAATAAATAAATTCACATATATTACTAACTTCTTATATTTGACATTACATGGCAATGCCACTATACACGTATATCAAACCAAACCCAGTTTGCATTCATATAGGCAATGAATGCCAATGCAACCGCGTCAATTTTTGCTTATCGTTTAGTTTCCACATAGAATTTAAAGTGCGTAGAAAAATTGAATTATAAAACAAAATTTCAATAGTGTTTACTATTTACTGTTTAATGAAAAATTCACATTTACATTACACTATTTACATTTCATAAAAATTGTCAACACATTTCTAAAATAAAGAATCCAGGATTTTTAATGTTCGTGGGTACACCGTCCAATCTCATTAACATTAGTTGTGTGATCCGCTCCCGATTCCGACATGCCCACTACAAAAACGTATGTGTAGCAGGCATGTCGGAATCGGGAGCGGACCAAACAGTAAGTCGGTGAAGGTTGTCGGAGAAACCGTGAGCCTTGTAGGTTCCGACCGTTAAAGCATTACCATTTCACCTGGTAGAAAAATGGGTACACATACCACTGAGTGATTTTAGTTGCGATGCAAGGGGAGGCAACCATTCTTTTCATTACTGTACAGTAAATTCCTATGCGAAAAAATTGAATTTGAAATACAGATGTGACACTGGGACAGTAAATGGTAACTGTATTGAATTGCTTTATATCTCATATGAATGTCGACTGAAAACAGCCTAGTGCTTACTTAAACTACTGACCGTATATTATATGTAATATCTTTAAACACATTTCTACAGTCTTAATACAAAATTATACAAAATTTCTTCTATATCTATCAAACACAATTTGCAAAGTGGATGACTTCTTTCTATTTCATTCAAACATACCCACTCAATATCTAAGTCCAATAGTATAAGTTTTGTAATAATGTTCTTATGGTTATCTTTATTAAAGTTAGGAACTTTTCGTTAATCAAACTTGAACACAAAGGTACCAAATTTAAAAAATAACCAAAACTATATTTCAAGGCGAATTATAAATGACTGACAGGTGTTGATTTTGGACATGCGCATAACGCTTTCGTAACAAAACAAGAAAACTTCCCCAAATCGTCTTCACATGGGTATTGCTCGGGGCAGATATTTAGACAGTGTTGTTGGTTTTTGTTTATGTTCTCGGGCAGAGTTCATTTAGTGATATAG
>JAUMGZ010178039.1:0-14281 GCA_032359645.1 Pododesmus macrochisma | reverse complement strand
TACTGATGTCAAAAGTGAAAATTGTGTGTGAAAAATAGGGAGACTCCCTCCTAAATAGGGAGAGTTGGCAACTATGGTAAGTACTGTTTTTTCATTTGTTTTGTGGGGTTTTAATTTTCACAGATTGGCGGTATCTGTGAACAACTAACTACAGTCAAACCTGTCTTTAAAGACCACTGAAGGGAACCAAGAAAAGTGGCCTTTATAGACAGGTGACCTTTAAATACAGGTTGAACTTTGTTAAAATATGAAGAGAAGGGAACTTAAAATGCTGGCCTTTAAAGACAGGTGGCTGTTAAAAAGAGGTGGCCTTTAAGGCAGGTTTGACTGTAGTTGAAAGAAAAATACAATGTAACTATTTTGTAATTTAGAAATTTTGAAATCTGAAAAAATTGAATACCATGATTTTATTTAAGATCTACAAATTATGAACTTTATTCAAACATACAACTTCAAAATCATGAACTAGTAAAAACAAATGTACTTGAATCGGATTCAAATTTAACTTGTATGTTTCTGGTTTCTCAAAGATAGATATAATGCTTCCCTTCCATTCAACTGTATACTTTATTTGTATGGTTTAATATACATGATTCCAGGCAGACAATACAAAGAGAAATTTATACTGTAATTAATACTTATTGTTATCACAAATCTGTTGTGATTTGAAACAGAAAATATGAAATAATTTCTAATTATATTACTTGTTGTTGTTTGTCCTCAGGATTAGAAGCGGGCACAGTGTATAACGTGAGAGTGCAGGCCGGTACAGAGGCTGGATATCCACAGTTACTGGACACCCAGTGGCCGTGGGAACAAGAAAGGACACTTGAATTGAACGGTTGTATGTATATTTCTACCTTTCAATTTATGAACATTTGGAGTTAAATCCTCTTCCTGGATTAAAGATAATATTTTATATTTACAGTACCATTGTTGTCTGCGTATATGAAGACTATTTCGACGTAATATATTCATAACGCTGTAACTACATTTGATTACGTGTGGCAATTATGACGTCATATTGTCAAGACATTTCTTAGGGAGTTTCAATGTTTGGCTCTTCTGTCAAATGCATTTATCCCACTAATAAATCTTTTATTTATGTTATATGAACAAAATTTTGCTTATTACATTCAATAAAACTGTAAATATAAGTAATCATAACAGGCTTAATTCAGTTTGTAAGCAATGGCAATGTGCATTATAGGACCATAAATACACTTGCTTAAACATTAATTGCTTAAAAGGAACATGCTACAATATTTTAACATCATGTCCTTAATAAGTTAGTAAGAGATATTATTATTATTATGTGCAGAAGAAATTCTATGTTCATGTTCGACCCATTAAATGCATACCTGTTTTAATCTTTGTTGGTGGGTAAAACTTCTTATTCTTTTTCGTTTTAAAGCTGCAGACACATCCACCCCAACCACACCTGAATTAAAAGTGATTCCGTTAAACGCAACATGTGCAGAGATCCAATGGACCCATGATCCCCGAGGGATTCCAGTTGATAACTACACAATTGTCCTTCAGCGAATGGAGGGCCCCCACACACCAGAGATGTTTGAAGTTCCTTCTAATACCCTTAGATTCACATTTCATCCTCTCGGTAAGTGAACATGTGACACATAGTGATTTTACAGTGAGATTCACATTTCATCCTCTCGGTAAGTGAACATGTGACACATAGTGATTTTACAGTGAGATTCACATTTTACCCTCTCGGTAAGTGAACATGTGACACATAAAGTGATTTTACACTGAAATTCACATTTCATCCCCTCGGTAAGTGAACATGTGACACATAGTGATTTTACACAGAGATTCACATTTCATCCTCTCGGTAAGTGAACATGTGACAAATAAAGTGATTTTACACAGAGATTCACATTTCATCCTCTCGGTAAGTGAACATGTGACACATAGTGATTTTACACTGAGATTCACATTTTACCCTCTCGGTAAGTGAACATGTGACACATAAAGTGATTTTACACTGACATTCACATTTCATCCTCTCGGTGAGTGAACATGTGACACATAAAGTGATTTTACACTGAGATTCACATTTCATCCTCTCAGTAAGTAAACATGTGAATCATTAACATGATAAAGTCACTTTAAACCGAGATTCACATTTCATCCTCTCAGTAAGTGAATATGTGAAATATATTGTGATTTTACAATTTCCTCAGTAGGTGAATATGTTGAACAAGAAGCATTCCAAATGCAATCAAACACATACATTTTTGGAAAATATAGCTTTAATTTTCAGGGAAAGTGCCTTCATAAAGCAGTAATTTCATACTTAAAATCACCTAGATTGAAAAACAATCCTTAACCAATGACACAAAACCTAACAAACAATTTTACTTTTGTAGTGAACGACACAAAGTACAGAGTTTCTGTGGTGGCTAACAACAAGTATGGTTCCTCACCTCCAGTCGTTGAAGAGTTCCTCACGTCAGAAGATCCCATTCCACCTGCTCCAGTGGGTTTACGCGCCGAGCTTCTGACATCCAAAACGATTCAGCTGATTTGGCAGCAACCAAAGTCTAATGCTGATGTCAAGTTCTACACTGTACGATATCGGTCTTGGCTGCTGAATAGCAATAAAGACCCGCACAACTTGAGTTACAAGGCTTTAAAAACGTTAGTGAAAATTTACAACAAACTTCATATTTCATGTTAAGTTAAACAGTTTTGACAAATCATTTGTAAAAGTTTTCCCCAGAAACAAAATTATATCATGTAAGGGTTTTTATATGCGCAAATTTCAGCGGAGCGTATTATGCTATCACTCTGTCTGTCCCCCTCTCTGTCTGTCCCTCAGTCTGAACCTTGTGACCACAACTAGTCCTACAGTTTTTTACCAAATCTTTGGAGATTTGGGGTGTGTGCTGGGAATTTTGTCAACTGTAATGATAGTTATAGCCCTTTTGGTTTTGTATTGCGAGTGTATAATGCTTCGCTATGAAAACATACTAGGGGTTAAGGGACTCCTTTTGAATGATCCTTCTCTCCATTTGGTTTCATCTCTACTGCATTTTATTTTAATGCAATTTTGCAATGTTTATTGTGGTCAGTATCAAATGTATTATTTGACAACAGAAATTGTTTGTGCTCAATAAAGCATGCTCTTATCCTCAATTCCGTTATAAGTCTTTTTCCTCATCACAGATGGGAGGTCTCCATTGTTGGGATGTAGATTATATTTAATTTAATGCATGCAATTTTTATTATGATTTTGAAACAAAGAACGAAATACAAGCAAACACAGAAATAATTCTCTTAATATTTTCCTATTATGTTTATTTTGCAGTTTGTCCATTGGAGCGGTTATACTTGATTTACAGCCCTACACATATTACCAAATAGACGTCTGCTCGCATACAGAGCATCACCAAAGTCACTATAGCAATGCAATTCTAGAGATGACTCAAGAGGATGGTATGTGTCCCCAACATGCAATATTGTTTTACCCTATAGTTAAACTTGGCCTTGCCCAAAACAATAGATCGACACCTCCATAATAATCTGCAGGGGTGAAATAGTTGCATCATTCACACACAAAATCAAGCTGTAAAGTACAGAAGGTTTTTAAAAGTCTGGAGATTCTTTAATTTTCTGCTTTATACGAACATTTTAGTGAATGTTATCAAAGTTTGCATAATTATCCTTGCATACGGTCAGATTCAAAGGGAGGTAACTTTAGAACATTAAGGTTTATGGACAATGTAGTGTTGGTGGTTTCTGTCTTCTTTGAGTTTGTAGTGGCAATAACTCCAAACATATTTATATATTGAAGGTTTGAATACATACACCAGGAATATTAGTTGTCAAGAAGTGGCTTGTAAAAAAAGGGAAATATGAAAGTTTTCTGTCGGGGAATATATAAATCTTTTGCAGTGAACATATGATGTCAGTTTCTCTGATTGTCATATGACAGTGGCTTTGTTTTTTCGAATGAAAAACCACTTGCTTGAGTGTAGATTTGATTTTTTTGAATTGAAAAACATACAAATTTTACAACAAAAAATAAATTTGCTTGATATAGTATAAACTCCTGATGTTCTTAAACAATGGAAGAACAGTAACTGTCTATTCATTGAAAGATTGTTAATGTTTATACCAATCAAGAAAACTATTAAATAAATTTTCTTCTGATTTCAGTTCCGTCAGCGCCACAAAGCCCAAGGGGATTGGTACAGGAGGGAATTTTTGAAATCTACTGGGATCCCCCTGAATTTCCAAATGGCAATATTACAACTTATGTCATTACATACACCAAAAACAGTGAAGGAAGCGAGTTCAAATCCTTTAAGGTCAATGGTGAGTATGTAGACTTGTAAAGTTCAAATCCTTCAAGGTCAATGGTAAGTATGCAGACTAGTAAAGTTCAAATCCTTCAAGGTCAATGGTGAGTATGTAGACTTGTAAAGTTTGTTTTAAGGAATATCACCCAAAGATTCTTGAAGAAGTATGATCATATGTTCACAATAGAGTATTATCAGGTTTTTGATACTATGTATGAAGGTCAAAAATTTGCTTTAGATCAGGAATGAAATGTATAATGGCTGCAAAGTTTATGGATTTCTCAATTGAATTTACTCACAAAAGTATGCACTGACGGGACACATGTTATATAGACAAGATGCGCAAGTTGTTTCCCTTTGTAGCTTGGGTGTTGTACAGCTAGGTGTTCAATCTATACTGTTACGTAGACGATCATGTGGTGCACCAATTTCTGTGCTTTACCAAAAAGACAGTAGCTTTGCGAGTTTTCTTTGTTTAAACTTTAATAATTAACAATGAATGAAATAAATATTATGACAGCTGATACTAAATTCTCAGAAGTTATTAACAGTATACAGTGCAACCTGCTCTAGCGACCACCTCTAAAAAGAGACCATCTAATACATGAAGACAACCTGCTATAGCGACCCCCTCTTTAAAGAGACTTCAAGGGGAGATAATTAGACTTCAACATTTTCTTGTCATGAATCTCATAAGCGCAATTTCTCCTGTACCATTAAATAGATTTCAATAAAACTTTACACAATGATAGTAGATCATATGAAGATGTGTATGAAAAAAAAATTCCTGTTCCAACAACTTCAAGGGGAGATATTTAGACTTCAACATTTTCGTGTCATGAATCTTGTAAGCGCATCTCCTCCTTCACTGTTAAATGGATTTCAATAAAACTTCACACATTGATAGAACACCACATAAAAATGTGCATGAGGAAAATCTTTTTGTTCTGATGATTTCAATGTATAATTGATATCGATGTCATGAAATACATAACTTGGTGGAAGCGGGGGGTATTAGTTAGCCATCCTGGCGACAGCTCCAGTTCAATTGTTTAACTCAAGATGGCAGCCATTGCCCCTGGCGAAAAAAGTGGGGGCGGGGTTGACATTTGCTTTTGCTTTCAATAGCAACAGGCCATCTTGGCGATGGCCCTGTTAAATATGCGGAGCTCTAGTATTCACTTCATGTCCTATTCACACCTCTATGAAAGTAGTAAGGAGCAGTAACATTTTGACTTTTCCATTTGTATGTCCTTGTTTGCTTCAATCCTAAGTATAAAGTGGTGTTTTTTAAATATAAATAACTTCACTTATTTGAAGTAGAATGTTATCAATTTTGCATTAGTTATTTGTCACAGCATGATGTATCTGTCTTTGAGTATAAGGTACCTAACTTCTAAGGGTTTATATTCTGAAGGTCAAGGTCATCAATTGTATTAAAATTTGATATTTGGCTGCTCCTTTGCATGAGCATGTGTTTTCACAAACATTCTTATTAGTTATTAAAGACTTGAAAGTGACAAAATTTATCCTTAAATCTGTTGGGTTACCATTTATGTGAAGGTCCAGTAGTATATAAATTATTCATATAACTCGATCTGTAACAATTAATAGTTCCATAAAATAAACCTCATTGTCATCTCTTCAGGATGGATTCATGCTGTCTTTACTCCAAAGGATTCTTTAGTGTTTGGAGGGAATTTTCTACATAATTACAATATTGTCAATCAGCTTCGTGTATCAGAAGTGGAGGAAAGAACTCACGTAATGTATTTTTTCTACTTTGATATTGTTCTGAGAATAGAAACCTTTTTCTGTAGTGATCAAGTTTGTATAATAACTCGAAAACTTTGATTAATTTGGAAAATAATAGTTTAGATTATGTACCGGTATTTAGTTTGTTTTCATTCAAATTTAATAAAATAAGGAATAAATCCAAATATTCCTAATATTTGGTGTTTACATTTACAACTTATGTTTAGAGTATGTGGAGTTTAACTCTGTATTTTAAGGAGACTCACCATGTTGATTAGATATTGGTAAATTTCATGTGTATTTTTACGATAGCTATGTTACGGTTACAGAATGACTATTTGACAGTTTCTTTCACTAAATTTGCAGACTGAGTTTTGTTGTAAATAAATTGTACTGTCATATTGACCTTCATCTGACACAATCAGATTTTGACATCTACATGCAGTTGCAATTGTAATAACTTGTATTTCAATCTTTATAGAATATGTAAAGTATAAAAAATTGTTACAATTATTTAAAGAAAAGTTGTGTGTTTTTTTATGATAGTTTTTTACAGCAACCATCATATAGAATTGATAGATGTCTAATGTAGCTTTGGAGATTATGAACAAGTGAATATTTGATACTTTTATTGTTTTCAGGTGAGACAAAAGTTCAGGTATCCATTCTACACAGAAATAGCATGGTATGTTTTGGCTCAATATCTAAAGTGTGTTAATGGACAACAGTTTCTGGAGAGAGCTCCAGAGGAGAAAGATATTGACAAACTAGATGTCTCTGGTGTCATGGATACCATGTCAAATGATGAGGATTCGAGGCCCTCATCGCGGTGCTCACAGGAAAATGGACATGTTGAAATAAAGAGATCTGACAGTAAGGAAGGTTCAAGTACACCAAAACTAGTGAAAAGTGTTACCATAGAGCTCACGAGAATAGATCAGACACAAGTGAAAAAATCACCTAGTGAGGAGGATTATAATGCTAGACGACGCTCTCCACGCAAGTCCTCTTCTGACAGTTGTAGTTCAGCAGATACTGAAATTTACGAAAGACCAGAGGATATGATTGACAATTCTAATGAAGGTGATGATAAGTTTGAAAAGAAATTAGAAAAATTCCAGAGTAATTCAAGAAAAACAGAACAAGTTTCAAGCCAGGACAGTGGTGGTAAATCAGAGAGGAAGTGGGTTCATTTGACAAAATGGGAACTGGAAGGACTAGAGGCTCTGATAAACTGGTTAGAAGCAATGCCTGCATCCAAAAAGGGAGTCCCAAGAGATCTCCTAGATCCTGCAATGGTCCTGGAGGAAGCAAAGGTATGTAACACTTGTTGATTTTACTTTATCAATTTGTAAAATTGGTGAAAGATTAAAAATTGGAATATTTATTTTTTACTTTTTAAAGGAGTATCGACCCTTCACTCCTTTACTCTTGTAATTCTGTGACATCATAGTTGACAATAAATTTAATTTAAAAAAAAAGATAAAAAAACTTTTCTTTGATATTCTTAATGCTGTTACTTAGGATTAGGTTTGGTTGTACTGTCTTGTTGTCAAATGCGCAAATCTATCGGTTAGATTTCTGTTAAATTCAATTTACAATTTCTGTTTTACATTTTTGGTCAAAAATAGAATATTTCTTAACAAAATTCTGAACTTTTTTCCCCATTATTTCAAGCTTGTTGATGTTTTAAACAAACCATAAAGTTGGTTTTTTGAGAGAAAAAACATCAAATTTGTCAAATATTATGTTTTTGGGATTTTTCACAAAAACAATTAAGGCCATAAGGGCTCATTGGAATTTCTTAACTTTCACAAAATTATTTTCAAATAATATTATGATGAGTATGAATAAATTTTTAAAAAAAATCTAACAGTTAATTCTGGAAGGGTTGATACTCCTTAATAATTTTCCTGAAAAATAATTTGCATTTTGTTTTAAAGATCTACCGGTATGTGAAAATTACTGTGGTTGATCACTGCAAGCATAGGATGAAAAAAAATTGTATTTCCTTTTACTTAATTATTTCCCTAACTTTTGAAGTTTAACTTTGCTTGAGTTTGGTTTTTCCTGGCATCTTCATCTCAACAAATTCTGTTTTATATTAAAATCCAGAAACTATTATTTGACCACCAAGGGGATGATGCAGAGCTTGCCACTACAGGAGATCCTATCCTCCAATGGCCTCCATCTAGAATCAAGGTAAATCGAAAAATCTAAACTAACAAAAATGTTTTGAACAAGTATTTTTGTTACAGTATTTTTATTTCATGTGGAACACAGGTTCATGGTTGATTGTTTTTAAAATTCAAATCTTGATCTTTGTCTGTCTGACATAAAAGTTCAGATTTCCTTTTTCTTATTAACGAGACTGAATCTAGTTTGAGTTTTTGTTCATTGCACAGTACACTGCGCAGCACTGATTATCAGATGTCATATGAAAATTACTAGTAAGTCACGATTGAACTAAAATTAGATAAAATAATTAAATGATGAATATGATATTATATATTCCGCACAAATTTTGAAATGCTGCTACTTGAAGGTAAACATTGAATTAAAGTTCAGTCATGGGCATTTTGTGTTAAAAAAAACTGTGTTTTTGGCTCAAAATTTTACCTTTGAGACGTTCCCCTATCACCATTTATCTTGTGACCCCCCATTTTTTTGTGCTAAAAGAAAGATAATTCATGATTTACCCCATGTACAAAAGTGGTAAAAAGTTCTGTTGCAGAATTATGTTATATTTGTTTAAGTTGCCAATACTGTGTTATTTCCCTTGAATTCTATGGAAAATCTGATGTTATTTTGAAACAGTCCCCATGTTTCACAAGTTCTGGTGACATGCCTTTTTTATTTGCTTAAAATAAAGATAATGTGTCTCTTAACATTGTCTGTAAAGGAAATGAAATTCTCTATTGCAGATTTCTGTCAATGAAATAAGATTTGGCCTCCTTAAGAATAGAAGGACCAATAATTAGCGACATCAGCATAATACATCTTTAAGTTGAGATTCTGATAGATTAGTTAAAATTGAGTTGATTGATCACTAGTGGTTCACTATGAACAGAATGTTCCAAAGCTTACGTATTTTATATGTAACATATGAATCAGTGATTCAGGTTTGTTTGATCTTTTTTTTACCCTTACAGAGTACTTTTAATTATAAATCTTGAAAATAAACTTTTTAGAAAATCAAAGCCAAACTAAAAACAGGAGGAGGTAAGAAATCAGCAGGGAAAGGTAGTCCATCTTCTGGTGTGAGGCGACGGAGAACAAGATGTAAAAACTGTGAACCATGTACTCGTAATGACTGTGGAGAGTGTAACTTTTGTAAAGATATGAAAAAATATGGAGGTCCAGGTCGTATGAAACAGTCCTGCATCAGTCGTCAATGTTTAGCAGTAAGTATGAAACAGGCTTGTATAATCTGTCAGTGTTTAGAAATAACTTACCGTACTCCATTTGTTCATCTGGGCATTTTAGTGCCCAGCTTTTTATTATGCTTTCATTTCATCGTCATTTAAAGTGAACTGCGTTGTAGTTTTTGAGGGGTTTGTGATGCTAATACTGCAAGGAAACTATTTAAAAAGATCAAAGAATTGTCTTTGTACAGATAATAAGTTTATTACAATTAAAATTCTTGATAATGCATAATACACTTCAATATGAAATGCCTGATCATAATTTACAATGAAGTAAATGCCAAGTGCATTGTCAGTCCTGAGGTGGACTTGGTTGTCATTCATGAATTACATTCAAATTTTATCCTGATGTAACTTTTATTGTTATTTTGCACATTTAAATAACTACTGTAGAATCAGAAATATTCGTTGGGCTAAAATTTCGTTGTTTGGAGAGAAAAAGTGATTTCTTTGACATAAAATTTCGTTGAAAATACTTAAGATGTTCTTATTAGAAGGTATGTGAAAAATTTCGCCATGGTTTTAATTTTGTCGATCTTTTACAACAACGAAATTAAAACCACAACGAAATTTTTCTGATTCTACAGTAATAGAGATTTGATAAAAGATTATATTTTTATTCTCTTTATGCTTAAAAGCTACCTGTGATGTTATCTTTGGACTTCTGTGTTTTACAGCCTATTATACCCCATGCTGCAGTGTGCATGATTTGCCAGAAGGACGAACGCATCAAAAGTTCTGACAATTCTGATGAAGAGACCACTCTAATGGAGTGTGGCATCTGTTGGGAAATAGTGCATCCAGCATGTTTGAAAATGAAGTTTGAGAATCTAGACAATAATGGTGTTATCAACGAAGATCTGCCAAATAGCTGGGAATGTCCTAAATGTTGTCATGATGGCAAGCAAGGTCAGCTCAAGGTCAGTGCTAGTATGTTAAAAACAAGTCAGTGGACCAAATTTACATTTTTTATACTTACGTAAAGTTTTATGGATTAACATAAGCAGGTCAAAGATCAATGCTTACAATGGACTGCATTTGTTCCTGTGTTTTATCAATAATTTTGACTTTGTTTACTGGAGTGTGCACAGTGTAAGTACAGTGTAAATGCAATGTAAATACAATGTAAATGAGAAGTACAAGTACTGTTGGGGCATTGAAATGTGTGATCGTTAACATTTGTAGAATTCTGATAGAATATCATTGGGTATAGTATTTTATGAAAAATCCTCAATATTTTCCTTCCAGGCAAGACATTCAAAAACACCAAGTGTCAAAGTGAAATCAGGAGAATCTGTGGCACCACCTTCTCTTGAGGTTGCTGTGAAGCAAGAAGATGATGCTGTTGAAGGGAAGAGAGTAACAAATAGACAAATTATCACTGTAAAAATAAAGGTATGGACACTGTCAGTCTTATAGTTAACACAACTTTCAGGATATCTGAAATATATTTTGACAGCAACTTGTATTTATATATACCATAAGAATATACTTTTACAATATGTCGTAGGATCTATGTTTATGTGAAATGTAAAGACTGAGTAACTATATTTAGAAAATAATAATAGTATGAATTTAAGTTCTTATTTAATCTTAGAATAATGTATACCAGTACAAGTGTTTAGATACTAAAATTAACTTGCTTAACTAAGCAGTGTTATATAGCTGAAGCATCATTTTAAAAGTGTTTCATATGTTGGTTCCAATGATAATAATAGTGCTTTAAGAAGTGTAACTCAAAACTTTTAAGAGTTATTGTGGTCCTTCTTTATGTGAAGAATATAAAATGTCTGAATAATGATAGTACATAGAGAAATGTTATAATAAATAAATAAGTGGATGCAGACTTTTAAAATGTGCAGTAGTTCCTTAGAGCTACGTCCTAACATGGTCACACCATATCAGAATTGTCAGAAATATTCTATGTCTATTCAGGACCAAATCGCAGAAATCAAAGAAGCAGCAAAAGATGAAGATGATGACTATAAAGCAGAAGATGAAGATGAAACAGAAGTTGAAGGTGTAGGAACAGAGGATGATGACTATGATACAGAATTAAATGATGATCCAGAGGTTCACTTTAAAATAAACTACAAAAAAAAATCACCAGCAAACATCAAAATCAAACATCCAGTTAAGAAAACACACTCGGCTCCAGCTGTAAGGAGGAAAGCTAGTCCAGTTAAACGATCTAAAATAAGACGGTTGTCAGGTCAACAAAGTCTGTCTCCAAGGAGATCACTTCACTCTATCAACAACAGTAAAAAGAAATCACCACAAAGTCAGCTGAAGTTCAAATCTCCTGTTAAACGGGTAATTATTATTGACAAAGTTAAGTGAAATGAACGCTTTGCTCACCTGGTGATAACTATTACAGTATTACATGTATTTTGTACGCAGGACTAGTGGTTGGTCCTAAATGAAATTGATTTCTATCAGATTTCCAAAGTGTAGTGGCCATCTTAAAAATCTTGCTTTTAATGCTTCTCTTCTGGAACAGTTAGTGCTTCAAGCATTGGACTAGGACAAATAAACTCTGTTGTTCTTGGAATCCTGCATGCTTATATGACTTGGCCATCTTGAGTTTTTTCACAAAATTTGTTTTCATTATTTTCCCCACATTCAAAGAAGTATGAAACTTTCTATATTGTTTCCACATGTTGTCTACATGTGCCATAGTATATTTTGCTTCTCAGATTTTTTCTAAGATTGTCATGTACTTGTTGACAGCCATATTTAAAAAAAACAATTGAAATCTATATCTTTTGAAGCTAACAAGCTGTTAGCATTGGATTTTCCAATAGTTGATGTGTGCAAACTTCTTTCTTGTTGTTTATGTATGAAAAGTTTTGAAAACCATCTTGAAAAATTTATTATCAAATCTTTTTGGTAAGTCAGCAAAGCAAGGGGTTTTCTCTTTTAAACTCATTTGTCATTGAAATTGTCCATGCTAAAATCATAGACCCATACAATTATTCTAAGTGGGTCAGTGGTGGCCATCTTAAAATCTTTGCTTCAAGAAATTTATTTTCTTGATTAAAGTTGTTTGTTAAAATAGACAGAAACTTTAAACTACTCGTTCCTTGTAAAGTTGTATTTTAAATTTGCATGTGCTTAATAATTAGACATGTAAAATACCACTTTATTCAAATAATGGACAACTGTACAGTCATTATTATTGTTTGTTTCAGAAAAAGACAATGATAAGTCCTACTGCCACTCCTGAGAAGTTAATTGGAGATTTATCTGAACAAGGTCCAGTTGTAACCAGGTCAGGGAGAACAGTCAAGAAATCTCCACAGTTGACCGATGAAAACATGGCCAGTGACATACCAAAGAAGCGGCCACGTAGAGAGGTAGTTACTCCAAAACGCTACTTGGATTAGCACGTTTGATGAAATATTTGATTTAATTATGTAATTATCATGACTCTGTCTGAATTGGTGCTTTTGGTTATAAAATTGATATCTACCGGTAGATATGTTTAGCTTTTGGGTTGGTTCTAAATTTAGCCTAGGTTTTTAAAATTCATTAGCTTTGTCAAAATGTTTGCTTTTCTAATTTGTTCCATGTTTGAATAATGGTAAATTAACATTAGAAGTTTTCAAAGTTTCAGTAACTAGATATGAAAAAATAAAACATGATAAAATAACTTAACTGTTATACTCATTTTCCTCTTGTAATCTACTGATGACAAACCAATATACAATGTGGACTTTTCCATCATATGTTTGTTAACACAATGATATACTACCCATCATCAGGTTACATGGTTTTATAGTTATTTTTAAATCTAAATCTTAAAATGAGGAAATTAAAGATCATCTAGAATGGTTATTTATAAAAGTTGGATTAATTTAGATTTTTATTTATGACAAAGACAGACAGAACTCAGTTAATCTGTGAATACTCAATCAGATGAATCACTAACTAATAATGTACTAATGTAAATATGGAAAGTCGGAAGATAAACGGGTGTACTCTCAATATCGTTAATATGAGAGTTTTAATTGTTAACAGTTAGCAAATTATTTTAATCTTTAATTATTTAAAGTCGTTTCTTTATATTTTGTTATTTTGTATCTGTTTAAATATGAAAAGCTGATACTTTTTAGAACTGATTATGAAACACAACCTTTTGTTGGACAATATCCAGTTGTCACATGTTTGATTGATAAGTATGTCTATGTAAAGTTTCATTGAAAGAACAATTATTATCAGTATTATAAAGAAAGTTAAATTTTGAATATTTTGTTTGCTTCCTGTATTATTAAATAATTATTGATATGGTCTGTCATATTTAAAAAAAAAATTGAATAAACCTGAAATTAATTAGCAACCATGTCTTGATAAAATCTACACAGACACTTCAAAAAAGCCTTACTGTTTAAAAAAATTATGAATCCGTTTTGTTTCGACTCGTCTTTTTTTATCACGATTAGGTGCTGGTGGATGCTATTAATCTTTTAATAATGGTTACACTAATATGGCAAAAGCATAAATTGCATTTTTAGTCAATCTGGGCCGAAGGTCCAAGGTGGACTTTTCCCATACATATCCTGTTCGTCGTCCGTCGTCTGTCGTCGTTAACTTTTCATATTTTCGACTTCTTCTCCTGAACCACTGGACCATTTTTAGCTCGCCTGTTTGAAGAACAGAGAGCTATAGCATTACCCCCAGCGTCAGCGTGAGCGTTAGCATCAGCGTCAGCGTGAAAATGTTAAAGTTTTTGCTGCAAGTTATTTAGAAGCTTGCCATTCATTCAATATGTGTACT
>JAUMGZ010178018.1:0-14282 GCA_032359645.1 Pododesmus macrochisma | reverse complement strand
AAAAATGAACCAAATATACATTTATTAACTAAAAATGGAAACATCACGAACTTCTATTAAAAAACTAGAAGCGAAAGGTAATGCACACATTTAAAGTTTGCTTATATTTGTGATCAGTATCTATCCCACCGTCAAGACATTTCAAGCTGGATACAATGTACAATAAACTCTAATTCGGTTTCCTAGTTTTAAATGAGATTAAGTAACGCATGTTGTGATACATATTATGTACATAACACATTGGTAAAGAGTCTTTCCTACCGACGTCTGTATTACCGTATCAGGAACGGTGTTATGGTAATATTTAGTTAGTCGCCAAATATAGATAACCAACTCAAAAAGCTATTGTTTAGAAATTGGAAACAAATCTTTTCAATTGATTTCGCGGTAAATTGACGTCATTTCTATTCACGTTTCAGCCATTAGAAACAGCGGTAGGTGTTGCCCAACATATTGGTGAACAAAATAAAACCACCGTTGCCGGTGAAATGTACCCTAATACATATTGTAGGGTGAATAATGTGATATAAATGTTGAATGAAGATTGTGCAAATTGTCACTGATATATTAATTACTGTCTCAATTCTTTCATATTGTTATTTTTTGCAACAGACACACATATTCCACAGAATGTTATCTTGACCTGTGCATTCATTTGGTCTTGCCATTGGTCAGAATCAATGCACACATATATTATGTAGGTTTTAAATGCGGAAAATATAATGTGGCTGTGTCAATTCTTAAATGATAAGGACGCAGTGGGGTTTGAGCATGAAGGTTGCCGTAGTGTGACAAATGGATGATTTGCCGACGGAGCGGTGTGCGGAGATCTGTTGATGGATATGGAAAGCGGATGGTTTCTTTGGATTAAGGGATCGAGGTGTGCATATTGGGACCGCCCTTTGGTGAATTGTGGTGGCCTTTATCCACGGTACCTCTCAATTGTATGAGGAAATAAAAATTTAAAAAGAAAAAAATGATATGACTGTGCAATATAAATATAAAGCTGGTAACATTTCACTTGACCTGTTTTTTTTATGGTTAGACACCCATAGAAAATAAATGTTGACTTACATGTCAATTCGTTTTGAAGGTATTATTGTTAAAACTAAAATGCACAGTATTATATTTTTGTTTACAAAATTGTTTATTGTTGAAATGCATGACTATCCAAATTTTGACTTCATTAACCATTCATGCCAAATGTGATTTAAATAAGTTAATTCAAGCAACACTTACCGTTGATAAACCAAATATGTGACCCATATAGAGTCGTCACATATTATAGTTTTTTTCTTCAAATTTATTAACTCCTTCGATACTTATTGTGCCGAAACCAATTTAACCAACAAAACGATTTTCATAAATAAAAACCGAGCGTAACACGTGATTCAACTTCTTCAAAATTTATTGTACGGAAACGAAATGTGTGACGTTCGAGCAGGACGGCTCAGATGGTAAAGAATGTATATGGTCCCTTCCAATTCTCAATGGTGTAGACATGCATGCATGCATGCTGTAGCATCACAAATCAACACATTTTCCAGGTTTCTCTATGAATAAAACAAATTCAAGGCACAACACAAACTTGATAAGAGAAACCTACGTCAGAAGCATAAACATATAATGTAAGGTTAATGATTTAAATGTAATAAGAAACATTTTACATATACCTATACCCTTAGTAGGTACTCATCCACCAACATTATATATTATAAGTTTATAAGTACATAATTGGTACTAAAAATATTAAGACGCACCAGACAAGAATTGTTACGTTACAGCCTCGAATGCTTCGTCATATTATAACCTTGACCTGTTTGTTTGTAACATACTGGAAAAAATAATAAACACTGAGCTGAATGAATTAGTTAACACTGAGATTTTGTCTAAGAATTGCAATTCTACATGGACCCTATATTGTGATTATACTGCTTGGCGAACACCTGGTTTCGCTTCTCGTTTATTAAACCGAAGTTCGTAATGTCTTAGTTGATAATTGTATTTTTGTTCTTTTTCTATGTGTTTCCTACGTTTTCTTTTAATTTACCCATATCCATGGAATAAGTCTTTGAATAGCTTCTTGGCATGTATTTACTACCAAAGAATAATGACCGACTAGGGAATGAACACATGCACAGTTCAACTTTACTAACGTGTTAAGAATTAACATATCAGTAACTTGTGTTCTTCCTAGTTCAGTTGTTAAAGGGAAATGGCATACGCGAATTTGCCCTGATCTTTTCTTTTTTTGGCGACATTAAAAATTTTCAGTTCAGTTCGAAAGAAATGTTAGGACAATAGAAATAATGTTTACAGCCAGAATGGTTTTAAATCCTACCGGAAGTTATCCAGCTTCAACATATAACACAAATACAAATGTTCCACAAATACAAATGTTCCACAAATACAAGACTATAATTAAAACGAAAGTTTACTGTTTACTAGTTTAAATATATAAAGAGAAAACGAGCGCTGAACGTCGTGTTACACCGGAACGACACGGAGACATCGCGGCGGGTGACACATGTGTAGCAGGAAACGCTTTATATATCGCGAGCACCTGGTTTCACTTCTAGTTTTTAGTCCATCGGGACTTTTTCAAATCTATACCAATCCGTTTGTCGTCGTACGTCGTCGTCGTTAACACTTATTCTCAAAATCTACTGAGGAAATTTTGTTCACACTTGTGAATGTTTCTTGCATGGTCCCCTTTCCGATTTGTGTTCGATTTTGCCGAATTCCATACTATATGGCCATCATGGCTTCTGATTGGCTGAGACATTTTTTACGTCTTGTCAAGAACCGTTACTATTTTACATGCAGCTTGATGTACATGTTCCTTGCATGGCCCCCTTTCCGATTGTGTTCGATTTTGCTGAATTCCATCCAATATGGCTACCCTGGCTTCCAATTTGGCCGATTCATTTTCAACTTCTTGTCATAACATATTTCAGATTTGTGTTCTTTTTTTAAGAAATCCATCCAATACGGCCGTCGTGAGATTTTCACAAAACTTGATGAACATGTTCATTGCATGGTCCCCTTTCAGAATTATGTTTGATGTTGCCAAAATCCATCCAATATGGCCGTCATGGTTTCTGATTGACTTAGATATTTTTTTGACTTCTTGCCTAGAAGACAGGTGGACGTTAAGGTTCAATGGGCCTCTTGTTTAAAAAAGTTCGTGATGTTTCTTTTTTTAGGTAATAAATATTTATTTGGTTATTTGTTTCTGTGTGCGTCCAACGTTTTCCTTTTGTAAGCCCCGCCCATGGACTTACGGCTTGCGAATGTCGTCTTAATTTTAAGAATTTACTACTTTACATATTTAATACATTTACTTTGTAACATCGTATGTATGGTTAGATATAGCCTTCATCGTTATCGCAGTCTCAATTAAAATCCGAATAATCCGATTGCCTTCTATGTACAATTCAAGGACTAAAAGTCTTAATAATATCTCAGCCAGTATTACGACAAGACTTAAAAGATTTAGAAATTAAATCAGGTAATATCTACGAACATTGTTTCTGCTCAACCAACTACAAAGATTGAAAAAGGTTATAAAACAGGTTGTGTGACTTGTTTGCGTCTACAAATTGCAAATATTGATAAACATCAATTCAGCTCAATATTTTGGAAATAAAATGCAAGGCAAATTATATAGGAGCGAGATATTGGACTTAATAATCGCTATATAGATTCAGTAGCAAACAAGGATGTAATAGTTTCAATACTGATTGACATTTTTTCATTCACACATCTTCGGAAGTCATTAAACAGCTACACTAGATTATTAAGATACAATGTATGAAAGATAACGCGCGTGCGCATGCGTGCGCGCGTGTATGATACTGATTTGCCCACGCAGTCTATCTTTGCTATTTGACCATACGAAACATATTCAGAAGTACTCACCAAACGATTCAAATTTAACTCTTCTACGGGGGTTGACTGCAAGGAGCTGAATGCATTATTCTTACAATTTTAATTAAGTATAAATCATGCATTTATCCATTTCTTTACTCAAACAATGTTTCTTACCAAAATATTGTTACAATTAATTGGTAGATGCATACCACATTCTACTGTCGCAGTGTAAACAAGTTTGTAAGGCATGCTTGAACATACTAGAAAACGTGCAGATCTTTGTCTGGTCTCTACCTTGTAACCTTTCGGACTTGTATGACCCTAACAGGAACATACATTTCCGCCAGCATAGCTCTCCAGGTCATTGAGACGCACAAACTTCCCTACCGTGATAAGGTGTCAAGCACAGGGAAGGGAGCTGAATGCATTTTTATTAATTTAAATTAAGTAGTAATCATGCGTTGATCCATTTCGTTACGTAAACAATGTTTCTTACCAAAATGTTGTTACCATTGACTTAGTTAAATAATAGATGTATACCATACTCTACTGTCACAGTGTAAGCAAGTGTTTAGGCATGAATGAACATACTAGAAAACGTGCCTGGCCTCTGTTCTATTTATCAATGTATTAATGCCTAGATTAAGCATCAACCAACCAACAGTATAACAACATAGTGTTAAAATAATAAAGTTTAGAAATGAAACAAATGTTTGCAAAGGTGAACATGTTCGTGTATTCAAATTAAAACCTTGTTCCAGTGCCATGAAACTTAACAAATGTTATCAAACTGAAAATCTTAGACGTGATTAATTATTATTTTGCTACATAATGAGTTATCAGATATCTCTGTTGAAAAATGAATTGCTTGATTGATTGTTCACAAGTGTATATGTGTATTTAAAACAAAATCCTGCTCAAAAACTCTCAAAAAACACTTACAGACAACTGTATACACTGTACATATAATAAAATAGTAAATCGAAAAACCAAGACAATATTCTAAAGCTGTCCATGGACATATTGGCAAACAATAAGAAAACGTTGGACGCAAACAGAAGAAAAATTAACCGCTGGATTTTAAGTAAACGAGTGTATCTTAACACAAGACCTGTCCTGGATCGCATGTAACGTTGCCGAATCAATTACCGACTAAGGCATACCCGAATAATATATTGACAGCATAAAAGCCTACCTGTTTCATGTGAGTGTTTTTTGGTATGTTAGCGAGCAACTAATCAATGAATCTGGCACTACATAATCTAAACTCACTTAAAACAGGCTGACACATTTACTTCTTTTTACTTTCGCAGACTGCTAAAACACTTTTACAGTATGGGTCGATAAAAGACAGTCAATGATCTCAATGGGAAATATAGAGAACAGCGAACTTGGGATATATTGTCTTTTGTAGTAAATAAATGTCTGTTTGTGCTTGATGTGTGTGCGTCCCCCAGTTTCCTTTAATGTACACATATCCATGAATTTACGTCTTGGTTTTTCGTATTTTCTACTGTAAATTCTGTATATTGCCTTTTCAGTTGCATTTGTAATGTTTCATGATAAAAGCACCAAGACAGCCAAAATACCGAAAATACTTCAATATATAAAGAAATCTTATTTATACTGAAACATCAAAGATCTGGGTAACAAATTTCAATTTTGGCAAGACAATTTTGCATTATTATGGTATGGTTTTAGTACATTATTAACATCGTGAATTTTTGTCACCATTTCCCCTCTTTGGCTCTGTAGCCTTGATATGCTGAAGTCTTGTCTATTCAAAATTAATTGTGTTCCTGCGTCCATTTTTGACGGCAGTTTCAAGCAAGATCTGGGGTTCGGGACGGGTTGGCTCCTTCCTCTTATAAATATCATATTTATGATTCAGATTCCATTTTCGTATATTTAGATAATATAAAGAATGGAATCTTCAATGAAAACGGTCACCCATGATTGGTTTAGTCTCTTTACTTTGAAAGATAATGAAAATTTGTATCGAAGTCAAAACAATTTATTTATAATTTCTTTAATATATGTATGGTGGTCAAATTAATTAATTGAAATGCATTAACATGTAAAAATACCTTTCTAAATGTGATAAAACTTCAAAAGATGGGCTTAAACACTGTATTCATAATTTTAAGTCATCATGCTTAATACATGGTAACGACAACCATCATCTTCTTATGCATGGTCAGCTTAATAGTCCATCTTCATATTTTATTCTACTTTATCAAAACAAGTCACCACAAGGGAGGAGTGACAAAACGACAGTAACTGATGTTTGGTTAAGGTACACATCATAATTTGTTTACTTAAAGATTATGTATGACAGATTGATTCTTTTTCACATTTCTAGATCAGTATTTTGTTTTCCCTCTAGATATTAGCTCTTGGTCTATTACTTTTGTTTTTAATTGTCCAGTTTTCTACAACATATTTGTGGTAATATGTAAACTTATGCGTACACAAAACAAGAAGAAATATGATCAACAGAACAAAAAACGAAGGGCTAATTTTAAAATCAATTTTGAGGTATATATTTCTAAACGACTTATTTCTTATATTTCAGATTGATATACGAAAACATCGACCATGGAAACGGGAGGCTATCTCAACTACTCCACATACAACATGTTGGCATTTAACATAACACGAATACACGAATCGGAATGCAAAATAGATTTTCCAAAAACGGAGGTAACAGCAGAGAGTTTCGCCATTATGATCATTCTTGGTGTGTTCAGTGTGATTGGCACAATAGGTAACGGCCTTGTGATTTACGTGTACACCCAGAAGAAAGATAAACTGACGTCATCTGTGTTCATTCTCGCTCTCGCCGGCACGGACATCATCACGTGCACAATCATCATTCCGTACACAATCGCCGTCATTCATGAAGATTATCAACTCCAATACGATGCAGTGTGTAAAATTTACAATTTTTTAATCACTTCTAACGTCCCTCTGTCAGCGTTCATTATGGTTGCCATCGCTGTAGACAGATATATTTGTATCTGTCATCCATTTGTTCATATTATGACAGTTCCACGTGCAAAGACCATTGTGACTCTCCTAGGAGCCTTTGCCTGTGTCCTTGGTCTTCTTACTGCTCTGAATTATGACGTGTATCAACTCCCGGCTGATTTAGAAATTGATTTTGAAGTTAACATATCATTATACAACGTTAATGAATGTGAAATTGTATACACGGGAGTGTGTAGTTCGTCGAGTAAGATTATTGAACGAGGATTTAGAGACATGTACCAGAAAATATATTCGTCATTTTATTTGATATCACTATTGCTCGTGATAATCCTATATGCAATAATATATAGATCCGTTATATCTCGCCGTGCAAAAAGACAAAAACAGAAGCGACAGAAACCACAGTTCTCAACCACCATGGTTCAGACGGATGAAACAACCTGCGTAGTACTGAAAAGTTCTTCCGGCGGAAGTACCGTAAATCTCAAAGTAGACACTAAAGAAAATGGCGTCAATACGAAACCGGAAACGCAAAAGTTAAACAATGGAGAAACCGTGCCGCTTAGATCATCAAATAGTAAACACGGAGTGAAGGAAAAGAAGGACCACATACATCTTGCTAACATAAAAACTGCAATTATGTTATGTGTCGTCACAGTTGTTTTCATAGTAGCATTCCTGCCTGCTTGGTTAATGGCTCTTGGTTGGGTCACTTTTCAACCCTTTGGATTTTACATATACTTTGTTTATAATGTCGCTAATCCAGTGATATATGCTTTTATGAACCAAGTGTTTCGCAACGATTTAATTAAGTTATTCAACTCTTGTCGTGTTAGACAATGAAATGTTAATTCAGCAATGGATATGATAAATTTGTGAATGTTCTTCATTGAAACACATACTCACCTATTATCAACAGCGATACGTAAAACGCACATGTATCATTTTTTGTAAGTCAAGCACTATCAATGTTCTTAAGTGCAGCATGATAAATTTTCTGAAGTCAATTACGATCCATTTTTCTAAAGTGAATTACGATCTATTTTCGTTATTCAAATACGATCCATTTTCTTAAGTCAATTACGATTTATTTTCTCAATTCAATGATGATTCACTTTTAAAGTCATGCACGATTAATTTTAAAATCAATTACAAATACAATTGCTTAAGTCAATCACGTTCTTTTTTCTTAAGTCAAACACAATATGAATAGGTCCAAGCACAATCTAATTTAATTTAAATTTAAACTTTTTAAGACATTCTGTATAAGTTATGGATAAATTACTAATCAATTATCCGTTAACACAGAAGGTTGGAATGTTACAATTTTTTACTTGGGCAATGTTGTCTCCTACATAGATGAATTATTTAAATGGCGCCTATATATGCACTCTTACGAACCTAATTCACAGCTGGCTGTACAACAGAAGCCTTCATAAAAAGAGAAAATTCATAACAAGTCTAATAACTGTATTTATTTATATTTTTGCTCTCAGAAGCAGAATCCTAACTAAGTCATAATATATAGCAATAAAGTAAACATATTTTGAAGATCTTATTCAGTGTGTTCAAATATTGCATTGGACATGAATAATTATTTTGGGCTTGAACTATTGATTTTTTGCCAAAGTGATGTATTTTTCCTTTATTCCTACTTGGTCTGACGCCATAGCGTAATTTTGGAAAATTAAAACATTAACAATAAATATGAGCATTACCACCAAGACCTCTTACGAATCATTACAGAGTTTTGAACGCCCCAGTCATAGCGACACGTGTAAGCCGCGCCGTTGTTGTCGTTTCTGATTCCAAGATTTGCAAATTTCGGACGGGTTATGCCTCGCTGCCGCCACTATTTAGCCTCGCTGTCGCCACGTTTGATCACGCTGTAGCCACATTCTGCCATGTTTCCATACGTAGTTAGACGTGGCGGCTAAAACGTGAAACTATGACGGGAGTATAATACATTATCATAATTGCTGTGTATAGGAGTTAAATTCATGAAAATGCTTCACTTTGAAATTGTCTTAACACCGTACTACATTGTAGTTCAATTCATTTCAACAAAATAATTTTATTCTTACTAGAAGCGTCAGTCATAATAATTTTGCATTTTATTATAGTCTACAAACAAAATATTACAATGCATCTAATTCACGAGATAAACAATTAGAGATCTGCTTCCTTAAAATTATCAGAACCAATAGACCAATTTTAACCAAATTTTGGAATTGGCATCCAGAGGCGCCTTTATTTGATTATTTCATGACACTTTAAAAATCTTTTATGAAACTGAAAGACATGTTATTTGTTTGTTTAATTGTGGTTTAACGTCACTTGCAGAGTATTTCACCGATGTCGTGACAAAAGACCAAAGAAGATAAGAGACCCATTGGCATTTGAATACTTTTGAACACAGGGTCATGCATTGAACAAACTTATTTCAACAAGCTCTAAATTAAATATATACCAAACCATTTAATTCTAGGCCTTCTAGTTTATTCAAATAGATTTTGTTTATCAAATTTCCCCCTAAATGCCCCTCATGTGGCAACCGGGAGGGGCTTAAATTGAACACATTTGAATTCCCTCACCTCAGGGAGAATTCTACCAAGTTTGGATATAATTAGTCAAGGAGTTATAGTGTTGGACAATAAGTCAAGAATGTGAATAATTAACTATTCGCTTAAGTGTTGAACTTTGAACCGAAAAACGCGTAACTTATTTTTGACCCCAGGGTCAAGCCTTGAACAAACTCGGTTCTCCATGAACTAAAGTAACTACATATTACATGTAAGCTCTAGGCCTTCTAGTTTATTAGGAGATTGATGAACATTTGTAAATTTTCCCCCTTTTGGCCTAGAGGGGCCGAGCCCCTTCATTTGAACAAGACTGAATTCCCTTCCCCCAGGGAAGACGTCTACCAAGCTTGGAAGAAATTAGTCCAGTTATTTTGGTCAAAAAGTCAAAAATGTGAATAGTTAACATATTTGCTATAGTTGTTGAACTTTGACCCGAAAAACGCGTAACCTATTTTTGAGTCATTCCTTGAACAATCTTGGTTCTCCTTGCTCTAAAGATACTACACCTTTATGCCCCTTGGGGCCGAGCCCCTTCATTTGAACAAATATGAATCCTCTTCCCCTAGGTTCCTCCTTCCTAGTTTGGATGAAATGGGTCCAGTGGTTTAGGAGAAGAAGTCTAAAAATGTGAAAAGTTTACGACGGACGGGATTTGTATGAGAAAAGTCTAGATGGACTAAAAAACCAAACGATAGAACAGAAAGAGAAGCGGCGTTATAATAATAACTGTTTTTAATCTAAAGAAAGCGCTCTTTTCATCAACAATTTCAATTTTGTACAAATTATCGATTAATACATGTATCGGCATTACCGGACGTTAATTAGGAGATTGTTAATTGTTTATTCAAATATCAATGTTGATCATTTACGATTCAATGTGTATCATTCATCAACCATGTTAACAATTGTGTACAGAATAAAGTGTTTTTAGTTGTTTCGTTCTTCAATGTGATGTTTTAACATTCAACCTAATGTAGAATTTAATTCATCTTCTTCTATTTGAACGCGGAGAGTTCAAAAGACAGGTCAATATCGGGTAAAGGTTGCTAGGGGGATCAAGTAGAAGTACTCGAGTGTAGGTGGTATTTTCTAGGATATTCTTACGAGCACACAAATCGACATGTGTTAAGGACATGCTAAGCTGGCAGTCTAATATACATGAAGGTCCCCTTGGAACGAAATATATCCCTGAATAAAGCCTCAGACATTTGCATAAAAACACACCTCCATCCAACCCTCGACATTACATTGGTTTTGATAATGTTCAGTTGAAACTTAATTCTCTTCATGTTCATTGCTTATTGTAAATAGCAGTGTATATGGATTTATAAACCCCTGTCACGATAAATATCCCCATGTAAAGTTCGATAGAAGAGTAGGCGGAAACGCCGTTGCATATGCTCATCCTATCTCTGTTCTTTCGTTTCCCATTCCTGTCACCGCTTCTCTTCCATGCCTATCTTTTTGTTTTTTCTGCTTTGGTCTTTTGTCACAATATCGGTGAAAGATTCTGGACGTGACGTTAAGCCCTCAATAATTCTTTAACGAGGATATACCAGCTGCAGTTAATCGTTTCATTGCCTCGATTTTTAGGGTCTTTCTTGTGATTCTTATTCCTCTGTATCTCTGGTCAATTAGAAGTCGTACAACGCCGAGTCCATTTTCTCGTTTCTTAGCTTTCGTCCATCCCCAGATTTTCAATGATTTGTCTTTGAAATATCAACACATTTCCCTACTTCTTAAAATACTATTCATTCCCGTATTTTGTAACGGTCTATGTTGAAGTGTTGGCTTCTTTTCGTTATAGAACACTTATTTGCTTACTTTGCAACTTCAAGCCGGGGAAGACATCTTGATGTAACAGAGAGGGGGTATTATTTGGCATGATAACATTTGGGATAAAATTTCCCTATAAATTTGATTCCCCTATTCCGGTCAATGCTATCACGATATCAATCAAATGTTCTGAAAGTGATGTTTATCTCTAATCGGTGAAACCGGGGTGACACCAGGTTTGCACCTCATTCATCCGTCCGTCCCTCTGTCCACCCAGAATGAAGTGTGGAGAAAGATTCTGAAAAAAATATTTAAGCTTTATTTCTAAAACATTGCATACACTATCATTATAGCATGCATAACAATTTTTATTTCCATCGATTGGCGGTCATTTTGAATTTCATATTGGCTTTCCTCTTAAGGGAAAGCTGTGAGAAGAAAAAAACTAGGGAAGCTATATTTCTGAAATGTGGCATGCACTTTAAGTATGGTATGCAGATAATGCACATACAAATTATTCATTTCCGTAAAAAAATATACGTTTGGCGGCCATATCGAATTTCAAATTGGCATTCATCTTAAGGGAAAAACTGTACACGAACTTTAATTTCTCAAACAAACCCCATCAGTTGTTGCCAGTTACCCATAACAGTTCAATAATGCTCACAAGTGGTTACTTATGAAATAACCCTTAGCTGAAATCCCTCATTGTTGGGTTCATTATACCACTGAATAATAATATACCTATAGTTTGCATAACCACACCTTTAAAACACCAATTATCTACAGCCATCATTTAGGTAAGATGTCCAGGCATGGGACCGATAGGGGACGTGCACTGTCTTGTTAAACAATCAAAAAATTAAACAACTACTAATAATCGTTGAACTAATTAGTAAATTATTTGTAGCAAATTAAACTTAAATTAATTTCTTTGTTTAAATACGAATATAGTCATACAAAAATGCATTCTGAAACATGCCTCCAGTAAATATGATATTGATATGAGGAAAGAGTCAATACCCTGTGTGAGACACCCGTCCCTAACCCCAGATATTGCTCAAAACAATCGTCATTTATGAACGCTATATAGCAAATATATTTAGAATATACAAGACTTCGGTAAATCAAAGCAACTGAGCCAAAGGTTGGAGGGAGAAAATCACGATGGATATAGGCAATTTCCAGATTTTATGACCAAAATTGTGGCCATGAACAATCCACATTATCGGCGTTTCTGCCTTCTCTAGTCAAACTTTACATTGATCGTTTAAATCTATGTACATGGGACCCACTCCTAGCGTATAATGTTCCTTTAGAGGACTTACCAAACTTCCCTTCAACGTGTCGGAACTGAGGATTTTTTAATGGGAATCAATCAATAAATATTTAATATGTTATGATTTTTAACAGGTATTGAATTTGACATTATTTTAGTTCGATCTTGAATTTTGTGTAACGTTTTGCTGAAATTTTTATTTAATGGCAATATTATCTGGAATTTGAATTTTTCGGCAATGTTTTCTGAAAATTAAACTTTACGACAACATTAGCTTGAATTCTACATTTCCCTTGATACTTTCAATGAGTTAAAGAGACGTTCCATGTTAAACATATAAAAACATAACAAACCTTTAGTTCTTCGCCATTCAACCCGATTCAGTACCATGCAAATCATTATGACTTGAAGCGCCAAAGAAATAAATTATTCCTGTGCATTTTGTTCGGTGGCCCCGTCGAGCTTGAGAGACTGATTTTGTTTTCACCTGCAGAACTATCATGAAAGGTAAATATTCAAACACTCGTTTAAATGTATTTTGAAGATCATTTGTGCTTCACTGCGTTCTTCTATCTCATTTTCTTTTAGAATTGTTAACTGTATTGGTTGTACTCGTTTAAATGTCTTTTGAAGATCATTTGTGCTTTACTGTGTTCTGCTTTCTCATTTTATTTCGAAGTTATATAGTAATTGTTGGAACAAAGAGCGTTCATCATTAAATTACGAGCGCCGAAATAGCCCTATAGAATTACTCAAAGGAACTAGCTATCGTATGTGCAATAGTTTGCCAAATTTAAAATTGCTCTGAAGGGAATCATTAGGCACACTTCAATTTTCTTCTGCTAAAGGAAATTATGCACACCGTTTTATTTTACAATCTTGGGTGATGTTGTTATTCTAGTGAGACGCACTACATGCCTAGTATTGGGTCCCTTTACCGCCTCTTACTGGCAAATACTTTGGAATTTGTAAACCTTCTAACAATACTACTGGGACTCAATGAAGGGCTCCAGCTGAAAGCTCCCTATAACGAGAAGGGTCCTGATATCTGTCCTTCTGGTTGTTAGTTGGACTTAACGTTGTTCTTTATTTCTGAGCTCACATATGAATATCGTCGTGTTTTGAAAATATTATCTCAAAAATGAAAATTCTTTAGACAATAGGAAAATTTATCCGTTCAAAGTCTCAACTATTTCAGGTGGGGACAATATTTAGCTACTAATACTCGTACGGGATTTTTTTTTCTATTAATAAGTATAAATCTTATAAAATGTGGACCTGTCTTGAACTATGCAAAATATTAAGCTTTTTATTAGATAATATATTTGTTCGTTTTGGCGACAAGATTTACAGGCAGGTTGTTGGCATTCCCATGGAAACAAGTTGTGCCCCACTTGTAGCAGATCTCTTCTTGTATTGTTACGAAAACAATAGTACAGTATATCGAAAAAACAAGACGATTTTTTAGGCCGCAAGTCCTTGGACATTGGCAAACAATAAGAAAACGTTGGACGCACTCAGAAAAATGAACCAAATATGCATTTATTAACTAGAAATGGAAACATCACTAACTTCTATTACTAAATTAAGATACCCCTGATTATTCTAAATATATGAAATTTATATATCCTAAAGAACTTAAATCTTATCAAGGCTAACCAAAATGATAATTGTTCGCCATTTTTAGACTTAGACATTAATATAATTAACGGAACAGCTCATACTAAAATCTACGATAAAAGAGATGATTTTGGATTTCAAATTGTAAATTACCCATGGCT
>JAUMGZ010178007.1:0-14285 GCA_032359645.1 Pododesmus macrochisma | reverse complement strand
ATATTTAAGTAAACTTTTTCCAAATTTTCTTTTGTACATGCTTTCCTTAGTTTTTGTTCCTATTCTCTTATAACATCACCACTTAGCTAGATCAACTTTGTGTAACCTGCTGTAAGAACCTGATTGTTATCACATGTTTTGAGCTATTTTACTTATAATTCACATATGATAACAAGAGTACTTTTCAATTTTTTTTTTTTAAAGATGGCTTTATAGTGTTGATAGTGAGAATTACAGCATACCAGCTATATATATATATATATATATATGCTATACTTGCTAAGTACAGTCTCTCTATTAAAGAAAAAGACTCCTAATTTTTTTATCCTCATTTTTAACATTTCATGTCTTCAGTACGGTATTCAATAAATCTTGTTTTAATCTGAAGTCAAATAAAAACATTGCACAAAGCAACAGAAAGTATGTCATTTAATTTAAGCTAATATTTGCCAATTAGGCCTAGGGTACTGCATTGTAGGTATGTTTTTATACAAATTTGATTAAGGCATATGATATCTCCCCTATATTTTTTTTGAAATGTAATTGGCAAGCACTTTGATTACAAATGCAACTTGTATATTGTTACAAGAAAGTTTTTAAGTACCAATGTGTAATCTATACAATATGTATCAAAATATGATACAGATAGTTAAAACAAGATACAAAGATGATCTATAGGTGAGAGAAATGTACCATATAAGTAAAGACTAACTATTTTTGCAAGTGGAGACAAGAAATCAACTGTCTTTTGTTGATTTCAATACAAAACTTAACCTTAAAATGTGTCAATTACACCTGAAAATTAATCAAACTGGCACTATTTTGACACTTACTAAAATGCTAACACTCAGGCCTGAACTATACTTAATTTCACTAAGACATCCTTGTCTTTATTAACCACTTAAAACCTATAATTTCCCACAGGTACAACTGGACACTAACACACTTCAGTTTGATTAAAAATATACTCAATACTTGGGTAAATGTATAAATATCAAGATAAAAATGTCAGTTTTAATCACTAAAACAAACGTGATCAGACATAGGTTACATCATGTCACTCAACAAGTTATCAACTCTTCATTTCAGATAATGTTCAACTCATCAAGTGCTTCCTGTCCGTTCTGATGTCCAGTTATCTAGTCTACTGGTCAAGAGTATGGACATGAAGATTGACAATTAGGTGTCTGCTATCTTATACTCCCCAGATAAAACAGAGAGTATTGAAAGATAAACACATTATATGTAATTACGGGCCCATTATATGGTAAGGTTCCAGTTAGAAGGGCAGTGTTATCTTGTAGGGGGGAATACTTAACTATGGAGGGTAGGAAGTATATGATATAACAATTCGTTTTGACCCTCCACTAATGATCCCTAAACATTTATGACCTTCCCACTAAGTCCTCAATAGTGTTATAGGTCAGGCAGATAAAGTTTCAGGAGTGCTCTAATTTCATCCCTATAAATTTTGTATCGCATAACCCTGTGATAACTTGATGCATTTCTTATTGAATTTTTGAAGTCACAACAGGATTGAAAGAACTAAATCTCAACATGCTCAATGTCTTCAAGTTGTGATCTGTCATATGCATGTGCTAGCAAAACTGAAAAATATATAAAATTTAGAAAGTCTGAACACTGTTGATATCACAAAAACATATAACTATGACACAGGGATCTAATTGACAAAATACTCCCCAGGGACTGCTTCCCAAATTAAATCAAGGGCAGACAACCTAGCTATTGTGCAATATAGACAAAGACAATGGTATCCCAGATTTGAACCAAAGATACATGTAAAACTATCGTGGAAATCACTATTACCATATTCGTCCTAATAAGTGCCCATGTCCATATAAGCGCCCCCTCCCTTATAAAGCACCTACAGTCCTATATAATAGCTAAGATCCATTAACGGAGAGCATTGCAGTACATTTATTCACAATGTTTAGACTCGTAATATGGTCCTAATAAGCAGCCCCTCAACTTTACTAATTTGTAAGCGCCTTGGGTGCTTATTAGGTCAAATATTGAAACCCTAAACCAAATTTTAATAAAGCAGAAGATTATTTAACCCAACAGAACATCAGTCAACCATCGTCAATGCTATATAGTGAATCATGCTAAGTGGGACAGCATCTTTTCAACTTACCTGAATGATAAATTTCCAACTCGGTATTATAACCAAACACCATAGTGATCCATTACACCTGGAAAATTTACTCTAGTTAACTTTTGCTTACAATATCATTCATCCCCTCCTTCAGCTACCTCCTTGACAAACACTGTGACACTATGACAATGATGTTTGTCTACATACACAACTTCATGTATTTACTTTTAGAGATTATAGCACAAACTGATCTGTTGTAGTAGGGTGTGGAATCATAACACAAACTACCTGTGCCAGTAAGGTGTGGACAGGATGCTTAGTAGCTTACAGCACCGATCAGGTGGAGGAAGACCTTAAAAGGGAACTTAAAATATGACCTTCAGAAGAAAAAGGACCTCTTCTATAACCAGTGCTTGTTAGTTTGTCTGGTGAAGCACAATATAAACGGTTATTTGATTTGACTTTTGAAGGGGCCAGTCATGGTGATTTAAGTTTTGATTGTATGATTGGGTAATACAAGGTGAACTAGAAGTCAACCCTGTCTACTTTCTCTACTGACAATAAAACCCTTTTAACAAATGGTGAATTCTTAAAATGACCTTGACGACATTAATCATTCAGTGTGAATTCACTGATGTTGCCAATCACCACACCCTCCTATACATGTAGCTACCATCGTTTAAATCACAAAACTCTTCAATGGTCAAAAAAAGGTGTCAGTAGTCAGCGAAGTATAAGCAAACCATCTGCCATTTTTCTAAACACAGCCTTGTTACAACAAATTAGTGCATAGTTGAGAACAGTTATTAAACCACCATTGGAAAAACTGCAATTAAATTGAACTATTAACAATTTTAGAATGGTAGCAATATTAGGGTATTTGAGTATTTATATCAAATTTTTATCTCTTAGTTTGGGCTGTTTTCCTGTTACTACAGCTAAAGTTTTTGGGTATGTTTGACAGCTGAATACAACCACTTATAGGGTTGGCTTTATGGCAACACAACATGTATGCAAAGGAAACAATCCTTGAAAGGCTGGCGCTAAAATAGATGTGCTGTTCATATACACAGGTATCTAAACTTGCTGCAGTTCTCTAAACTAAAAGTCGTATAGAAACTTTTCATGTTTGACCTTTTGGGTTATTGGCATCATGAGGTGGCATGATCATGAGACTACTACAAGGATCTTCCTCTTTCAATCATGACTACAATGACCAATAAATCATCACTCAATCATTTCTGAGACTGAATATATTTGTCCATAGTTGCCAACTCTCCCTATTTAGGAGGGAGTCTCCCTATTTTTCACACACAGTTTTCACTTTTGACATCAGAATATTTTCTAAACCTTGCCTATCTACTTGCTTCAACCTAATGGATTACAACGAACTGCTAAAATGAGGCAGCTTACACTGCTATTTTGTCATATAGAGCATTGTATATAGGTATTATAGACATTTTAAGATTCTTCTACGCGTTTTCTCCCCCATGAAATTTTTAAAAGGTGGCAAGTATGTTTAATGTTTGCCTTCCTGCATGCATGTATTTTTATCAAAATTATTTTTTGGTTTACAATTAGAAATTTTAAAATTAGTCTGGATCATTTACCTCAATCTTATTAAAATACCAATCTCTTATAGCCTGTGATGCTTTTTAATCAGATTGCATTTACCTGACACTATAAATCATTTTAATAGGATCTCAGTCTAGTACAGACCTATCTGAAGCGGTCAAACCTGTGACCACTGACCAGTGATACTTTATAAGACTGATCACTTTCATAGTGTAAGGCTTAATGGGGTACAGGGTATAATTTATGACTTTTAGGGGAGACACATACGCCTACATACATAGTTGAAGACTATTGCCAGTATTGGGTCTGCAAAGCAATACCGGTAATCTATTTAATTCATGGGGATACTAATGTGCTGAGTTCATGTATTCAGTCAATAATAACAAATCATCAATACTTTTCAAGTAAAGGGATTCACCTCCCTGTAGCATGACATTTAATGGTCTTAATCACATCATGTAAATGATAGTAATCTTTGATAACAATAGAGCATACACAGTTGTTCACAGAATACTTTGTGTGTCTAGCCTTCTAACTTTACAATCTACCTAAATATGTTGCAACTCCTAGTAAGAATATACAACACATGGTAGTACATTGTACATACTAAAACAGATTGGAGGAAAAAACCATCTTGATTCTGGAGGTCATAGCACAGAAAAGGTCAAGGTGCCCATTTTAACTGTTAATATACCATTGTTCTAAACCCAAATAGATTTAACTTGTAGCTATCACGGTTTTAAAATAAGTGATATTACACAAAACTAATGAAAATGCAAATTTGTAATCTTGGAACTTTTTTTTTACATAATTTAGAACACAAGGTGCTCATCCTTGATATAAATCTGACTAATTAGTAGACAGAGATTATAAATGAACCCAACAGTTTGTTGTGAGCAGACTTTTGTCATAAGTGAACACTATTTCAAAACTAGTCATGTAACATTTTCGGTGAGCAGACTTTTGTCATAAGTGAACACTATTTCAAAACTAGTCATGTAACATTGGGTAGAACGCTCGACACTCATGCTTACCCAAATTCTGAAATATATGCCAAACTCGAACAAAGGGGAGCTTGTTTACTTTACCCGACTACAACCTGTGTCAACAATGTTTTCACCTGTCTGTCATAAATAATTGCTTCTCTGGAACTATACATTTTTTTCTCCTTCTAAGATCTGAGACTTTTCAAAAAGTAAGATTAATAGAAACTGATAATCAGAAAGGATGTTAAAATATTTCTTATGATTCTTCTTTTTAATACATACTGTAGCCTTATACCAAGGGAAACAGTGAACCATCTCCCAATCTTGACCACTTCCAAAATGGGCCATGTAATTAATTCTCCGGGGCAAATGAAACTTACATCAGAATCACACACCATGGACACTACTGCCTGACTTGCATCATTGACCAAAATTGTTTATCATTCAAATTACCCTAATGTCAATGCATCATGTATCCAGGGTAAGATAGCCACTGCCAAGAGTACAAACATTAAGACTGACCCGTGAACCACATGCTGCAGTTGATCATTTGTTTATCTATAAAATCACTGAAAATCCATGTATCTTATAACCAGATGTCAAAACCTTCACAATCAGTGACAATGGCCACATTTATACAGAAATCCCTACTGAATATAGAAAGTTATATCTACCAGAATTAAGGCATTATTTTGATAAACATTTCTATGGACCAGGGATATCATTATCAGGGGATTCGGGTCAAATTTAAGAAATCTGCAAACAGGGAAAGTCTCACAATACAAAAATTAGATCCAAAATATCGAGGAAGGAATTAACCCAAGATAAGAAACTTTAATAAATCATTTCATCAAACTACTGTAGAAGGTTTAAGGGGGTAAGGTTTAAGGGGCACAGATAAAGGGCCATGTCAGGTGTGTGAGGGATGCACTCTATGACATGGGTGACATGCCAAATCTTAGCCTTGTTACTGATACAGAAAAGATGACAGATTAAAATCTGGACCCTAAAGACAATGGCTGACCGACCATGCTGTGGCTGGACAATACCTGACCTGTTACCTGCATCACCAGTAGACAATAGCCATCTTGTAGGGCATTATGATAGAGAATGTGATAAAGATCTTACTACTGTATACTGACACCCAGGAACAATACCAGTAACACTTGAGGTCTTAGTGTCACCTGGTCTTATAATAACTAGGAAGATATAAAAACATATATAGAACTGATAGCAGGTGATTATGACCTGGAATTATATCATTAATGCACTCAGCAATAAAAATATTTTGATTTATGGCGTAGCTTGTTAAAACTGTACATGTATTAACTTAGAGTGACACTGACAACCCAACAAAACTAATCTTTATTTACTTCTTTACTTCTTAATGTTATTTATTAAATCAACAACTTAACAAAAATAATCTTCATTTATTTCTTTACTTATTTAATCATTTTATCTATTTATTTATTTTATTTATTTAGTTTGAATTTAATGGAACTAAATATCCTTTCTCTGTTCTTCATTTCAACTTATTATAACTTGAATTTATATTTTAAGTATTTTGCTTCCTAAACATCACCTTAAATCTTAAAATGAAGAGAATAACTTTAAGAATAGGACCATTTCTTGTAATCCTTAACTGAAATTGATTTAATTTTTTCTTTAAGACTTTATTTTAAAATTCAACCAGTGCCTTGCATACATTGTAGAGTCATTCATATTTAGGGATTTCAATACTTGCTGAACATCATTGCAATATAAGCATGCATGATATAACATGTATATATACATGCATATGTAGTGTCATTTTTCAATAAAAATGAATGTGTACACTGTTGAACAAAGCACCCTTTATCATATTTAATAAGATCTGCTAGCATTAAATAGTCTAATCATTAAAATTCCTGTTAAAAATTTCAAACTTCTGGTATTTGATTTCTTATAATTAATAAGCATGTAACAAGCTTTGTCAACTGTAATACAGACCCGAGTCTTGGAATTTTCTCCCCAATTTTTATTACTGCCTTTTGTAATTTCTACCGGAACCACAAGTATTGCTACTAGTTGTCAACCTCTTATTTTACCAGCTTAATATATATCTAATATGACAGTTTTTCATATTTCTGATCAACTTGTTGAATTTCCTTTGAAAAGTTTCATCAATTATTACAACCAGTTGCAACAAATAACACAAGACCTCTTAAAATTGGAACTCAAGTTTGTCAATTTGTTTGTTTGTTTTATTAGGGTTTTACGTCATGTATATTGATCATATTGAGACAGTTTCTGTTTGTGACAGTGCACACTAATGGAGACTTTATAGTGCTGTCTCCCTGAAATATCACGCTGTAGACACATCAACACTTCACTTGTCATATTTTCCTGACACCAAGTCAACCAGTCCTCCTCCTATCCAGTAATGCTGAGCACTGAGCACTGATTGTTTAATTAAAACAGCTTAGGCTCTACAACATGACAAGGATCCAAACCCATGACCGGGGATTCTAGCACCAGTCTAGGAAGCGAACACTCTTACCACTGGGCCTCCACACTGGTCACTAGTTTGTCAGACACTCGTGTTAAATTGTTAATGACATACATGCATGTATAGCAGATTGTTTTTATTAACAAATAAAATATCAAGGGAAATGGTAAACTTGTGTTTATCAATTTTTTTTTCTAAACTCTTATCATTGCAATCTTTATTGCAAAGATCAATAAGACTCTTCCTTTATACTTTACTGATAATTTATAGGAAATTCATTATTTCTAATGTTAAAATAAGAGTATTATATGGTTCCCCCCCTCCCCAATAATTTTTATATTCTCAGAAAATAACAAGTTGTACCAATATGAAAGCATGACACAATAAGTACAATATTTCTGTTTCATATTCCTTTACTTAGTCATGTATGACATCGCCCAGCTCAAGTTATAATGAAGTACATGTATGATGAGACACAAATCTGTAAAAAAACAAAATGTCTTGCTTTTTTTTTATTGGGGTTTAGTGTCCCTTTAACTCAAAATGTCTTGCTTTTAAATTTACAAACATGTGCATAAAATTATACCACAAGTTTGATAATTCTGCATTAAACAGACAATTATACTCACACAAACAGAACCCTTGGTGAGATGTGAAGAAGAAATAGTCTCTCTCGGCTTCAGTCTGCCTCACACACATTGGTGATAGCAAGAAAACCTGGCTCTCGTTTAAACTTTTACTTTCACTATCCATCTCAAAACTGTGATATCCCTCTATCACGTCCATCATATATATATCCCACAGTTTACAGTGTACTTCTGATGATAAACTAGCTAGATGCACATTGCTTTACAGAATAATTTCGTACTGACCATCAACACCATAACTTAGTGATAAGACCATGGGTCAAAACTTTGAGAAGTCAGGAATACTCAGTGTTGATTGGTTGTTAAGCCGGGTCAGTATGCGTGTACACTGCCATTAGAAAACTGGTGATTATAAACAAGCTTCAGTATAATGGTTTCTTGTGTACTATTATCTAAAATAATCTCAAAGGTGAGATATTGATATGACCAAGTAAGTAGTACAGTATTAACTTCAAAGCCTTTGTTTTAGATTCATCATATCTGGCTTTAATCTTTACAAACATTGAATAACCGAAGTTAACATGCGAATATTATTGAATTGTGTAAATGAACTAAGGAAATATAAAGGTATTTTGTGATACAGGAACATTCATAAGTGTTTTTTTTCGTATGAAGTGACATTTTCCCAAAATGAATGTGAATTTTCCCTAATGAAGAAGAGGTAAACTATAAGTGAAAAGTATGTGTACATCATATTGATACAATCTTCACTCCAAAAGAGCATATTAATGATATTGTTTCATCACTTAGCTGTTTTCTAATCCTTATCCAAATAGCATTAAAAAGAAGAGTTTATTTTGCTTTATTTTTTACAAATATTAAATTTTCCTAATTGAAAAGGCACAGGCACTTTTGACAATTGTGAAGAAAAATCACTGCTCACGCTTAATAATGTTTCCTTACAACATGAATCATATATTCTTATTTTTTAATATTAAATATTAATAGGCTTCTCTCTTTCTTGGATTAATTTTTTTATAATCGTTTAATTTAAGCTTGTCTATGCAGCAAATTAAAACAAACATTTAACAGGGAGTCCTTACCTTTCAAGCTTTGGTATTGATCAAAGTTTGTCAATCAAAGATGTTACAATCTTGACACACGCAGAAAAATGTCCAACCTGCAGTTCACTCTGACTACTTCAATAATAATGATTTTTAACATTTATCTTCATTGCAAGAAAGGATATTCAACTCTGGATTTGACAATTGACAGATTTACAATCTCAACAAGCAATACATACTGGGCTACTTCAGTTTAGGAAAGGGAATAATTGCAACCCATCAGAATCTAACTTTAGCTCAATGAAATAATTAGGCAAGTAAAAAGGTGTTAAAAAAACAACAGGTAATCAGCACAGGTGTGACTAGGCTATAGTATAGACTCAGGTGCATCACTACTACAGGTAGGGGTCGACAATAGACAGATACCAGGGTGCTACAAATGACACATTAAAACAGTCAAGAGGTGTGAAGCAAATTCTCTCCAACTGACCACTGGCCTGAGACCCCCTGGTCAAGTCATTCAGTGTCCATTGATTCACTTCATCCCTACAGACTCATTAAGTTTATGCCAACACCTATTTTAATGTGTAGACAATTTCCTTACATACTCACAGGGGCCCAGTGGTCATAAAAATCCACCATAAACTCAACATTGTCACAGAAATTAAATTTATATCAGCAATGTGGTTGGAAGTGTTGTTTATACTACTGGTCAGTCTGATGGCTATCAGGGGTGATATTAATGAGATTGTCAGTCCATTAGGCATTTAGTTGGCTACAGGAGAATTCTTCAGACATCAGTCTTTGTCCAAGTTAATTTAATTTCATGTCATTAAGTTCACAGGTTGGTGTTATATGGTCCACTGATAGTAAATATAAACACTTATAGCAGTTAAATGTGGTAATCTCTTTCACATACATCCTGACTGCTGGATGTATAGTTGTTTTGTTTTCTAATTAAACAAAACATTGATGAGATTTGAGTATTTGCTCTAATAGATTTATTGTTTTTATTCATCAAGTTAAATGGAAAGTAATACTTCAGGATATTAAAACATTATTTACTTATTCAGTAACACTAACAACAGCTATTTTAATGTGAATATTGAAATATTCTATTTGTTTATCAACATATAAAGTAGTTCACACATTAAATTGATCTATAATCTTGAAACTTTCATGAGAAAATATCAATTTATTTATTTTTCAGCCAATTAGGCTTATATATTTTGAACATTGCCTTATCTCAATTTAATAAAAACGGTCATCAATCAGTTTAAGTCTATGATCATCAATAGAATTTTAATTAATGAACAGGACCATCTCAGAATCTCAACAAAAGTTGAACATATTTTGTTTAACCTTGATTTAATGTTAAATACGGCCACTGTTTCACATGACAGATACAGATAAATAATTGTATGAAATGGGTTTTTCAATTGAATTTTATTTATATTTCTTGCTTTCTGTCTAATGTTTTTACAATACCAAAGAAACATGATCATTAATACAAATGACTTGATCTATGAATCAAAAGATGAGACTATAGAAAGATAAACATTTCATTGGAGTTTATATGAATCTTGTTATCTATATAACATACTTTATTCACTAGCATACTTTAAGTGTGTTGATTTAGAACAGATTCTTGTGCAAGTGCTACAGAAATCCGTGACAGAAACAACTTCAATACACAGCTAACCTGTGTCAGTTGTGTGTTTGGCAAGACCTACAAAATGAACCTGTCACTGACTCAATACGCAGTACATTTGTCTCCAGTCATACCTTTCGCCTTTGCAAACATAAAACTTGTCTTTACTTGATCATGTTCACAAATACATAACAATGTAAAGTATAATGATTATCAATACTTAACACCACAAAGTAAATATAAAAATGTTTTACAAGAAGTCATGAGCAGTAATTAAAGATAGCGGTTTTGATTTTGACGTTTGATAAAATAACACCTGCGCCCATTTGCTTTGCCAGCTGTGTCGATCCTTCATGGTCACTGATCAACCTTGAAAACTAAGCAGTGATAGAGAAGGCTGCTGAAACAGACTTAAGTCAAGATAAAAACATTTAAGACCAATCACAATTTCAAATTACCAGTCAAGTATTTCAAGTTTTCGTAATCATTTGATATTCTGTCTTGAATCCCAGTTGTAATGGCCGCCTTCGTCTAATTTGATCAGTTACGGCGTGTTTTATTGGTTGACCTACTTTTCCAAAATATGTTGATTGGACAGAGCTTTTACAGTCTCGTTATCGATTAAAGATGTCTGCGCCCATGGATGCTGTTGCTCTATGAACAGGAAAATGATGATATTCGCCTAAACTTGTTTTAATAATCTTTTTAAAGTATATTTTCTAAGAATATCGAATCAATTAATTTACAGTTCGACGATATATTTAAGAAGTTCAGGTTTTCAACGAATGAGTCAAGAATATTGGAGCATTTGTCTCCGAGAAAGTGAGAAACAACGATTCACTCGGTATCGACAATGAAAAGCGAATAACAACTGTTGGTCAGAACTAGGATTCCGTATACTAGGTCAGAATAAATAGCGACTAAACTACAACGGAACAGGTCGACTATGTTCCGGGTTCTAACACTAACACTTAAGAGTCCACTCATTTACTTGTGACACAACAACATCCGTTTTGTACCTTATTCAAGTTATTGGACAGAATCATATTGATAAATTGATTTGCAGTTTGCCAAGTCTAAATTTATACACATACTCTTAAACATGTTAAAGGTATATTGATGAAAATATCATGACAAGTAAAGAACGATATAGATCATTCCACAACAATGCGTAAAACATAAAACATAAATGGCAACATTTATTTTATTGTCAATAAACGTTTTCTGTTCTAATGCTCTTCGGAACACTTTGATTTGAAATTAAAATAGAAAGAAATTTATCAGATGTTAATTCCTCAATATGTGATTTTGTACCTCATTTAAAAGACCCCAGCATATTAATTGGTGATGTACACTTTGTTATGGATTATTTCCTCACTTATTCTTTTTGTTTTTTGAGATAAGAAAATTGTCACCAGTTTACATCAAGTAGACAATTGTTGCATTGATCTAGAAACATTCATGTTTGTAATTAACAACTTTGAACTACCACAGAGCAATTGCTTATATTTCTATCAGCCTCACTAAGTATAAACTGCCATAAACAATAAATAGCCTAGGGCATTTCCAATTTCAATATACACTATTTCTAAGATTGAAGCTTCTGATTGAGTGACTACATAGTTAAAAAAACACCTGTGCAAGAACATCACAAATAAAACTCCATTCTTATTTTATAGTAACATCAAGTTTATATTAAAAACATCTCATCAGAATATATATGCTGTGTTGTATGAATTAGTTATTTGGCACAAAAACATAAAGGTGTTGACATTTTGGGGTATGACGGTTAAAAGATTTAGGTTAGCAGTAAATTACTGATATCAATGTACTTGATCTTGAATATATGTATAAATGAAATTTAAATATTGATAAACAAAGATTATTAAAACTCATAGAAATAATCACCAAATATATGTTTTATTAGAGTTAATGATGATCTAACATATTTCTACACAATAAAAAGGAATATTTATATCATTTATGACATCTTACATCTCATGTTATTTTTGAAATAATAAAACAAGTATGTGTAACATCTGACATTTTAATGTTTTTTTTAACAGATTAATATTAAATTTGCAACAAGATGTCAGAGGAAACAGCATTTAAACAGATGGATGAGAAGCATGTATCTGTAGAGGTGGAGTCTATGCTGTGGTCACCCAAATTTGACCTTGTTGCACTCTCCAATGTACAAGGGGAGGTAACTGTTATTATCCATAAAGCATGAGGTGACCCCACAGAAACTGAACATATCTGATAAAAAAACAACCTTTTCAGTCATCAAAAGTATCTAAATAAGCTGTTTTTAAATAAATTAAACATAAATTTCCTACGAAAACTGATTCTTGTTATATATTTATGAAAAAAGACAAAATTAGAAAAGTACATTTGAAGTATTTGTTCATTGTGCGAGAATCATAGAAGATTAAATCTAAAATAGTTCAAATTATAACATAACCATCACAGGTAAGAAAAACAATATGAGGCCTTACCATACCAAAAGTCATTTTGATTTGTTCAGTGGAAAATATCTGCTGTTGACCAATAATGATAAATATTTCTGCTTGTATAGTACTAGTAGATTTCCCAAGCCTTACATAAAGACTTAAACTTTAAAGGGGGATAAATCCGGATAGTCTTATACATTGAAAAAATACTGATGAAATACTGAAAATAGTTATACCAAAACACCAATCAGGCCACAAATTGAATACAGATAGTCGCCATGGCGACCTAATGTCTACATTGACGACCTAAGATCACCCGTAAGTCGCCTGATTTGTCACTTGGTTTAAAAAGCTAGCGATCTTGTATTTTCTTAATTTAGGTCACCCGGTAACGGTTCGTGTTGTTTGAGTGTCCATGTTACAGAATCTCGTCTGTGTTTTTTTTTTATCACTGTGTTCAAAGTGCCTTACAGACGGCCTGTGATGTGAAAACCCATGGCCGAGACCACACAGGGTAGAAAGACTGGCTTCTTTACGCACAAACGGCCCGCAACGGTTTCCACTGGGGGCCAAAATGAAATTGCTGATGCAATGATAGCATCGGAAACAGCCTCCATTCCTACGAATATGAAACGCCATGAAACATGTCCAACTGGGGCCACCAAACCACATACTTTCAACAGACGTGGTGGCTAAAGGAATTCTCGTGGCTCATTTACGACTCAGAGAAACATTTTTGTTTTACAAATTTTGTTGTTAAGGCCCTGAACTAGAGGCTTATGACCAACAGGTCAGAGCATCATGAAATGGTTTTCTGTGTCAAGGAAATTTGCTCTAGGCTACCTAAATTTAAAATTGGTGGCCATCTGGCCACCTGTTCCCTAAATGTACCATGTGGCCTGCCTAATAAAACTATGCATCAAACATACAAATTCCATGTAGTATCTCTCTGTCCATACTTTGGTTCACTTATCTTGTAATGATCAAATTTTAGAATGCTCAACATTTTAATAGATTTACATTTTATTTAGATTAAAATGAAAACCTCTTTAAAAGATAATATAACAGTTAAGTACCTCATGTATTTTCTGAAAACAACACTAATTTTGAAGAAGGTGGAGGGGGATTTGAGGTTGTAGGGTATAAAACATGTTGCTTACCAATTAATCTTTGAGAATACCTTTACTCTCTTACCTTTAAATTTTAATCATCACCTGTCTCTCAGTATAAGAATTCCAATTCCCACTGCACATGTTAACGGTGTGTGTATATTTCTTTTATACTTACCTAACTCAGTTTTCTACTTAAATACCATTGAATCTAAGCAAACTTTAAAAACACTCTCTGATTTAATAATATTCAATG
>JAUMGZ010177996.1:0-14286 GCA_032359645.1 Pododesmus macrochisma | reverse complement strand
GTTGACTTTTCCCATACAGATCCCATATGGCATCAGATTAATGCTAGCATATGTTGTAATCTGGATCTTGGTATAAGGAACCAAGTTTGTTGAAGTTGTTGGACTAAACCACTAATACAGTAAATATCTAACTTCTCCAAAAACCACTAACCAATATTAACCAAACTTGGTATGTAGCATCCCTTAATGTGAAGGAGATTAAGTTTTGTTTAATGATATGACTCTGGCCAAAGAAGTGCCACTAGGGGGATAAAAAAGGGGAATATTTGACAAAATAAAAAAAGTCTTTCTCTTTTAGTGTCTTTTAGTTTCTCTTTATAGCTAAAATTGTTTGGCATAATACAAACCAAGTTTGTTCAAAGTGTGACTCTGCGGCCCAAAAAAGGTTACATTTTCTTGGATTGAACATTATTTTATTTTAGAAAACATGTTTAACTGTTCACAATATTGATTTCTCTGAAACAACAAGACCATTTCAACCAAACTTAATTGAGAAGCTTATGGAGATGGGGATAAATGGTATTAAGTATACTAATCAACAACAACTTCTGACTTAATAAAATTTTGATAGAACTTATAATGCTGAATCTCTGTTTATTTCAGTCACCAAAGAACAGTGGAACCAAAGAGACATCAAAGAAGACTTGGAGTTCTCTACCCAAGTCAGATATTCCACCAGGCTTGCACAGGAATGGTTCTGTTGGCTCACTGGATGATGGTCTGTTGGCTATGGTAAGATGCTTTTCTATTATGTATGTTCAGTTGATTTGACGTTTGAAAAGTAAAAATGAACTTATTTTATTGTACAAATGTAAAAACCACACCTGTTGTATTGCGTTGTTCGTACATGTGTTGTTTTGTCTATCAGATTATGAAACACACCTGTTGTATTGAGTTGTCTGTGTGTGTGTTGTTTTGTCTACCAGATTATATATGTGAGTGTTAGTACACATATGATAAAATGTTTATATTTTTATGGCTGAGAAAAAAACAATTGTTTGCAATTTAAAAAAAATTTGATAATAAGATGGTATTTAAAAAGTATATAGAATGTATTGCCATAGTTTATATAGTCTCTTTGTCTTTAATATCTATAAATACTTGAAAGGTTTGTATGGCCAAGCTCACAACGCTCAACTGGAATTTGTTGTAATTTTATTCTTAACTAGAATTTGTTGTAATTTTATTCTTCTCTGCACTTGTGGTTATTCAACTTGATAGATACTTTATGTACATAAAACAAGTTTATTAGATGTGCAACAGGTTTGTTTGTTATCTTAGAAAAAACTTGATGACTCATTGCAATGACATGTGTAGATGACGCAAGTAGTATGTGGGGGATGTTTATTACATGTAAAAAGCATATATTGATCATAAAGCTATAACACAAATAGTATGTAGGGCATGTATAATATATATTAACAATATGTATGGATTATATGTCTAATATGTCTTGAAACACATCCTTGAGTTTATCTTTATCTAAAGTTTTTAAAGTTTATATGATTCTCAGTATTTGTATTTATTACACCAACAAATATCGACAGCTGTACTCTTTAAACTATGTAAAGTAACAGAAAAGTAGTAAATAAACCACGTAATACTGTTATTTTATTACAAGAATTAAGGAGCTACATAGATTGATTCTCTCCCTTTGTTCACCACTCTCTACCAGGGCAATTTGTGTTTGTGAGAAAACCAGTCTAGAAGCTATAGTTTTCATTAATATGGGTTGTACAATGTACGTTACACATATATAATACATTAATTCATTATTTCATGTTTATATTTTACATGTTGATATATTGATTGTATAGTTAGAAAGAGTTTTGTATTATGTGGACTTACATAGCTGTGGTTGAATAATAATGGAGCTTTTCGTGTTAATGGGTTATACTTTTTGTACCTCTTGTATAAGAACTAAGCAATGATGAATTGTTACAAAGAATTAAATATTGACAATGATGGATTGATGACATCTGTTTATTTACTTAATATTTACTTTACAAAATAGGAATTCAAAGAAAATTATACACATATTGTACAAAAAAGTGTTAGAATTATTTACCTACAAAACAATTTCTTATAGAAACTATACAAGGAGAGTTATAAGCATTAAAATAGCCCTGCGGGAGGAACGCGGAGCGTTGACATCCCACAGTGTCACATCCATCAAGTCAACTACTAATTTCCACAAGGTCAAGGTTGATGGAGCAAACCATCTTTCTACTACAGAATTCATATTTCCTTGTTTATTTTTGTCCATAAAAGGTTTATGAGCTTATAATAGAACAAACTATGCTGATGTACATTAATGAAATTCTTAAAGTTACCAAATTAAAATTTGAAGCAGATTTTAGTAATATTCTTTTTATATTTAACTTTTACCTTATACATGTACTAATTTTTCTTGTACATGTATCTAAACATACTTTTTAAGATCATACAAATTAATTGAAAATCAGTCAGCATTATATATTGTCAAGCAGTCTTCCTGTCTCGTGACACTGGACGACATTTCATTGCATTTGATATTGAATTCCTTTCAGCTAGTTAAATTTCAATGCACTCCATTAATGCTTTCTTTCATGGAGTGTTTTAAACTTATGAACGTTTCTGCTTTATCAGTCGTTTGTACTCAGTCACTCCTTGATGTAAAAAACCCTCTCTATTCCTCATCGTTGGGTACAAATTATGAAACGCGGTCTAGGGATTATATCACCTTTAACGCATTATCATTGAATTTTGACTTTTGACTGAACTAGACTGGTAGATGAATACTACTGATAAAGGTCCACAGTAAATGGCCTTAGTTATTATTGTGCTCGCTGTTGGAGAAAATTGACAAATTTATTTATGGTCGATTGGCTTCTCAGTAAAATAGAATTGATCTGAAATGTGACATGCTCTTTATGCCATTATTACAAGAATCGGTCACAAAACATTAATTATATTGAACACTATTTGGTGACATCTTGGCTACTAACTATGACGAACTGCTTGGTGTACATTTGTACTTAAAATCTAATCTTTCCCCCTTTTATTAAATCGTAGACGTTTTAGTGTATCACAACATAACACCTTACACCATGACTTTTCTGATTTAATAATATCTCAAGGTTTAAATGTTTTATTGTTTAAACTTCAAAAACCTAGCAAATACAATTAAACTTTTTAATATCATTCAGATGAATTTTGTGTAAATATGTGTTGCCTTTCATGAAGATAGATTTATAGAATTAATAAAGTGATGTCATTAATGGGTTGATTTGCATAAAAAATTAACAGAAGACATTGTTAAAAGATCAGAAGTATTTCCGATCCTTGACCTTTATATTATAATTTACGCACACTTTTACGCAAGGGAAATATTAGATACCGGTACTATAAATCTGTTTGCAGAAATTAGACGAATCAGAATCATGTTAATATTTACATAGTCAATACATTTCTGTGCAATGAATAATATATATAGGTAATTAATGGATGATATAATGAATCCATGTTTACAAACTACACATGTATAAGGTATTTCACACCCAGTGTTGGTTATTTATCATGTGACTGTACTGCCATTTCGTCTATTTTCATTGTGCCGCTATTTGTTTCTGATCACGTATATATTGCATTAGTGTTTCGACATTGTTATAAGGATTAGAGGGAGAAGTCTTTATTTGTTTACCTGGCTTAATCAAAATAAATAAATAACACCACATCGCTATTTCTATTGGGAATTGTGTCAAATGTGGCAACAGGATGACACTTTAAAGGTCAGTGTGTGTATTGATTGTGTGATGTAACACCTGTACTCACAGGTATAAGTCAGTCACCTATAGCATGACAGTGGATGTTTAAATATCAATATTACTTTATCTTGATTGAACTATGTGGTGTGACACACTGGTCCATTTACAATACAAATATATACTTCTCTCTAGGACAATCTCTGTCTGTAATATATATTGATGGTCATAAAACTTATAAAACAGGGAGTAAGTCCTAAGTATTAAAAACAAGATATCACACATGTTTTTGTAGTCCATCTATGGTACAAAAATGTAATCTTGACACTGACAGTTCAGATTGTGTAATGGGTAAAGAAAAGACCAGTCATATGTATCATATTTATCTACCAGATATTCATTTTCCTATTAAACCCCAAACAAAGGGACATCAACATACAACAAACATTTACAATTTTACTTTTAAATCATCAGAATTTTAGTTAATTAAGGAGCACAGAGAATAAATATAATATGTAATTCCCAAAACCATAAATACAAATGAATCAACTAAGGGAGATCATTCAGCACAATGTAGTTAATATTGAAAGGTGTTGTTAAACCAGTCCATGCATAGTTGCCAACTCTCCCTATTTAGGAGGGAGTCTCCCTATTTTTCACACACAATTTTCACTTTTGACATCACTATAATTCCTAAACCTTGTCTATCAACTTGCTTTAACTTAGTGTATTGGACAGAACTGCTAAAATGAGGCTGTTTGAACTACTTCTTTGTCATTTAAGGCATTGTGTATAGATATTAAAGATATTTTAAGATTTTGCTCCGCGTTTTCTCCCCCATGAAAATTTCAAAAAGTTGGCAAGTATGGTCCATGGTGTAGCTGCCTTCCCAGTTCATATCTGGATACTGTCTCAAAAGAATATGATCATAGCAGTAACTGTTGAAAAGATATATAACACTAAAAATAAGTAATTGGCAAGGATGTCATTTGGCATGCAATGAATAACTACAGTAGAATAATAGTTATCATAATTGTATCTCAAATTCCCTGTAAAGCCTTCAACAGTGCAACAATTCACAAGGAGCTCAATTACTGACTCCATTTGATAGCATACCCAACAAGGAGCTCAATAACTGACTCAATTTGAAAGCATACCCAACAAGGAGCTCAATAACTGACTCAATTTGATGGCATACCCAGAATGCAGAAAGTGACAACAAAGATCTACAGTATCAAACAGAGTCAAACATTCATTATTTTTAATGACAAAATAAAGTAATAATTGTACATTTGTTTGGTTTTTTACAGAATCCCGAGATGACCAGTGTATGGCTGCAGAGTCAGGACTTCATTGGCCTTGGATTTAACATTGCTGGTAGTATGAGGGATGGAATATTCGTCAGTCAAGTTCACAATCGTGGACCAGCAGTGGAGTCAGGAAAGTTCAAAGTTGGTAAGTATCTATCTTGATTGCTATCTTCACTATCCAACCTATTCAAACCCCTTTGTCATCATATCATACAGTGAATTGTAGTTGCCTTGCACATGATCTTAATTCCATAAATTTCAAAACATAAATATCATTCAATGAAAGTTATACATTATAGAGGTCCCCATTCCCAATCACACAATACGTTTAAGAACCAACATACTGTAGGAAGGTGTTCTTATGTTGTTAAAGTGAATCTAAACGATGGTGATGTATGATAATGGCTGAGTGATACAATTCATCATAACTGATGTCCCACGTACAGTAGACATATATCAGTTTGATCATGAAATCTATAGTAATACTTGGTGTATGTTTTACATGTTGACATGCTGTGTGTATAATCACCGTCTCATAGTGTGTGTAATGATTGATACATATGTAGATGATGTCCTCATCAATATAACATGTCCAGGGAGACCAATAAGTTACAGACACACTGTGTTATAATGTTTTAGTCTTCTGCATATAAGTTACACTACTATGAATGATAACACAATAAATCAGAATGCTGCATAAAATATATGTTTGTCATGATGACAATGAAATAGTACAGTCCATCTTTGATATGATAGCATCATTTTGTCCATCTTGTCAAAGAGTAAAATGAAAAGATGAGTGCCCCATGAACTAGCTTAACCTCATCTCCAACATTGTTATCCTGCAGAATGACTGTCCTAGATAGATACATATAGATTTCTTGTGTTTTGAGTCTATCTGGACCAGTGGTCTTTTCCCATACAAATTCTGTGCATTTTAATTAACTTTCACATTTTCAACTACTCCTCCAAAACCACTGAGCCAATTTTAAAAAAGGGGGATCAAAATAAGAAAAACTTTACAGTATTTCAAATGTATTCCTCTAATAAACTAAATGAAATTATTGTCCTTCAGCAACCAGATGCAGGCCTCTTACTTAAAAGTACTTTTAATAAGTGTTGGTTTGTTTTCCCTTCTTTATTATTAGTGACATAAGTTTCTAATATAATCATTAACTTGCATTGAATTGATTAAGATACCATCGATAAAATTTAGTATTGAATTTAAAATAATGTTTTCTTTGTTAACAGGGGACAGAATTTTGAGTGTCACCATATCTTTTGAGAATATGGTGTTTGAGGATGCTTTAACCATTTTGAGTTATGCGTCTCCATACCCAGTGAAGGTCACATTACAGAAGGAGAAGGTGCTACCCAGGGACAGACGTCTGAGTGATACAAACTCTTTACTTAGTCACCCATTATATCGTAGCCAATCAATGGACACACTGCTGAAGATTGGAAAAGGAAAAGAATCAATCTTTAAACCGAAGAGACGCCATAGTGAAATGTGTCCAACAGAAACAAGAAAACTAACTCCAGCTAAGAAAATTAGTGTGTTGAAAGTCAATAAAAACAGCGAGGATCCTGTTCATTTAACACAAATACCTGAAGTTAAAATCTTACCAGTTGCCAAGGACACTAAACAGGAGTCACAAGTCACTGTACATAATACTGATGTGTTCACACAGAAAACTGAGAGCAGGATAGTTATTGAGAGTCCTTCATATAAAAACAACGATACACTGCCAACAGCCTCTGTAGATAGCAGGATAGTTATCGAGAGTCCTTCATATAAAAACAACGATACACTGCCAACAGCCTCTGTAGATCTAGTCAATGAGACGGAGTCTGGTGTACCTCCACCACTTCCTGATGCACCTGCTCCTGATGGTGATGCTGCAGCCAGAGAATTTGTGGAAGTTTTTGACAAACTTAATGAAGAAGACAAGTTAGACATGTTACGTCTAAGCTATGAAGACCCCGATTCTAGTAACAACAACAGTGTTGTCATTGTACCCTCAGAATCTTTCGTTGTTGAAACAGCTCCAGAACTTCAGACATCATCCTCTCCTAAAAAGTCTGATGTAGATGTAGTCGATGGAGATACAATGTCTTCTCCTCCCCTTAAACCTGAGCGAAGGAAGAAAAAGTCACTGAATGGTGAGGATGCAAGTGATGGTGGCAGCAGTAGGAACTCAGTCGAGATAGAGGAAGTAGAGATCATGTCTATTATAACGACTACACAACAACTTATTCCATTAGGTCACACCTCCTCTGATACCAGTAATTGTGAAATCTATGAGGACATGATAGTAGCAGAAAAACAGGATAGGGATTCTTCTATGATCTCTGAAAAGTTTGAATTTTCACCTGTTGTTAGGGAGACCTTGAGCAACAGGTCTCCATCTCCTGAGGAAACAATTAACCATACGTTGGTTGACTATAGCCTGTCTGATATGGAGAACACTCTCCAGCGTCCTCATACTCCTGACACAAGTCCTCCAATTGACGAGGGGGTCATCTCACCACAACTTCAAAAGAGAGACCCCCTAGAAGTGGCCATGTCTCATCTTTTTAATCGATCAAAACAAAACAGTAAGAAAAATACTTTAAAGTTTAAAGGATCTGGAAGCAGCAGTTCATTATCAAGTTCTGATAGCGAGAAGAATGAATCCCAGGATACAATGATTGAAGTGCACCAAGATTCATCCCTTCTCGACCTCAGTTTGGATACTTCCTCCTCTCCAAACCTATTCTCTACTCCTTTCGCTAAAAGGAACACAAAGGAGGGACACAGTGGGTTGTCGTATGATATTTCCATGGATGAGTTAAATTCAATTGAAAGTGAACTTCAAGACTCTAAAACATCTTTGGATGTGAAGGCTCCAACAGGGGGCATTGCATTTGAAGTGAGAGATGATGTAGTAAGTGGTGTTCAAAGAACTGTAGAAATAGAAAGTAAAGGTATGCCAAGAGTCGAGTCTTATCATGAAACCATGGTAACAGACTCTTCAGACTCGATAAAGAAACTAAGAACAGGGTCATTAAAAGAGAGCAGTGACAAGTCCTCAAAGAACACAGACAATGATGACAGTTTGTTAGACTGGTCTGGTAAGCGACTTGTCCGTGCTGGCTCATTCTCTGACATTCCTCAAAATGATTCTGTGAGTGATTGGACAAATGAGATAAACAAAAACGATGAGGGTGATGATTCTACACTTGTGTTACAAAGCAGTTACCAGGACAATAGTGCTACCTCATCTGAGGAAAACTTGAACCAGGATGACAGATCTGGATTGTCGAGGGCTAACATTTTTAGGGCGCGTGAAAATTTAGCAAATTTATCAGATAATTCTGACTCTGTTGTAATGACTTCAGAGTCCTCAAGTCGTGCTTCAACTCCTCCTCCACCCTATAATGGAGATCATATCTCTCCCGACATCACACCCACAAAACCTTCTCTTGTTCTAACTGACATAAGTAACTCTACCACCATCAGTATGGACCAGGAGAACAACGAGGTCATCTCCACCACATACGAGGGTAAGGGAACATTCACTGTGACAGTCAACACACCACAAGAGGATGATACAGAATGCTGATGCAAGAACTCCTCCCAGTAAATCGTGTAGACTTACTGCTCCCTATAAAGTGTTGAACTAAAAACTCAACCACCAGATAAATAAGAAGCCATAGCTCTCCTCGAAAAGAGGTTCACTAACGGAGCTGCTTCAAGGTCATAGCTCTGTGGTCATGTTAGAAAGGATTGCTGGGAGAAGTCTTTAGTCCTCTTTGTAACACACAGAAAGACCTTCAAACAGGTGGGACACTGAGAGAGATAAAGGATTGTTATAAAAAGTGTGATCATGTGACATTGAATGTTCCTATGGAAACCAAATCAGCTTTCAATAAATGACCAAAATCTATATGGCCAGTAACAAGCGATGTCCTTCAGCTTGCACAGTTTATGAATGATTTAACGTACTTAATTTTCTTAATAAGAATCTTGAATCACTTGATCAAGCTTGCTGTTAAACCAAGCTTGTGATGATTCAGCATATGATGTTCCACATGTGATTCAGTTATCGTTATTTTTACAAACAGCTTAAAGCAATGGAATCGATTTAACAAATACGTATTGAAAATCATGTCAGCACTGCCAATAGTGTGAAAGATGAGTATGTATGTTCAGGTTTTACTTGGTTTATAAAGTTTAAATATGTTTTTCTAATTAAGATAGCATATCTATTCTTTAAATCAGCTCTTACATTTGTAGAATATGTAATTAACATGTATAATGTCATTAATACACACCTGTTAAATCAGAATGACTGCATGTATATATTAAATATAAATAAATATGAAGATTGACACCCTAGTATATTAAAAACAAAATTTTTAAGTGTTTTCAGTATATTTTTACAAAACTAAGAATTTTACAGCAATGATAGCTTATCATTTCAAATGTTTACATCATTTTAAAAATACATTTCATTTTTTATCGAACATCTCATTCTTATAGCATATTAGATAAGAATATGTGTATTAGTAGTCCTTGTAATATTTCATGCCCTGCTTTTTAACCATATCTTTGAGTGGATTTTAATGATTTTAATGAGACACTTATAAAAGGTTTGAAACACCTGTAAACGTCATTCAGGTTTTTACATGGACAACAAGGGTACTTAACTGGTGATCAACTTACAAGTCTTTATATACATGAATGTAAACTATGACAAGTCTTGTGAATAGATAGAATTGTTGTTCTATACGGACAGGTTCTGTAAGATAATTATTAACTATTTTACTTAAAAATTGAATGTGATTTAGTTTGTATGAACTAGGTTTTTCTTTAATATTGTTATATATATTTTGAGACTTAATGGGTATATATTCCCTATACATATGTTTATCTTAGATATAAAGTGTACACTGTCCTACCCTCGCCTAATATGTCCTCTGACGGTAACAACTTATGTCAACAGATTATTACCTTCAATATACATCAATATTTATAACTCTGATTATACTTGATATGGAAATAAAAAAATAAGAATATAAGGTATAAAAGAATATTTATTCGAAAACTAAGAAAAAGTTAAATTTGTTCAAAAATTTTAATTAGTCAAAAGAAAATTTCAGGCAATTATAAACTGTCAATCATGGGTCCATTATGATATAACTTTGACGAATATTGTAACATGAATGTCAAACTTACTGATCAGGCAGTTACAGTAATATCAAACTTCATTATTATTCACTAACTTACTTTCTTGACATGATTGTTATTGTAAAATCATCAACATTATATAAGTTAGTAGATCATCATATTTTGTAATATAATATATAATAATAAATTAGTAGATCATCACTTCTAGCTATATCATTTTGTAACAAATATTAGGTCATCATTTCATTATGAACGAAGAGATAAAGATTATATTTTTTCATATTTTTATGATGTTTATAACTACCTCATTATCATAGTTTAATGCATAATGTGACATTAATAACCAGTGAGTATTAATATGTTAATGCACCTCACAATTTCACACATGCTCTACATTATAAATATTTATTCTCAAATTCAATAGCTTCTTCTGCACTGAATTTCATTAGTAGAATGCCTTGGTGCAACAAATATGTCACAGATCACTTGTATTTGTTATGAACTTGTAAGGTTTTCAATAGTACTAATGCATTACTACATACGTCATTTAATTATAATTGATATGTGACGTCATATCTATAGTAATGCAATTATACTATTAATTAAAAACCTTACAAGTTCATAACAAATACTAGTTATCTGTGACAATATGTCTTCAGTATAAAGAAATTGAAAATAACTGTTACCAATGTACCTCAAGTTCTTTTGAACCGTATTATAAACAAATTGTAATTCACTTAAAATCTTTTATCTTGGTTCCATGAACAAATATTTCCACTTTCATGACTTTATTCAAGCGAGAAAAAGACCAATTCCTTGGTTAGGTTCAGCAATGGCAAATTAAAGATGAATATATTGCTTGTTTTGGCAGCACCAGTTCAGAGTATGGTACATACTGTATTACTTAAATCAAAAGTGACAGTTTATATTTGTACAGATTTGTTGAAATAGTGTTAACTTTTGACACAATTGTCAGTAATAGTAGATATATGATGAACATTTGACATTATTTATCATTGTGATTGTATATAATTTATTTTCATATTGCAGCTGATAGAAAACCAGCAAAACAATTATCAAAAAGTGCAATGATATTATTGTATTGTGTAAATTGTACACACGTCTTGTAGATATAATTCTGTGTACTTCTTGTAAATAATAAAATGAATTAGTGTATGTGTATATAAATTAGAAATAGCATACTTATCGTAGCATAGCTATTCTTTGATTGTATATAATATTTTGTATTTATAAGTGCAATATATACTACTAAACCTATTTTTAAAGATCTTTCAAAGTCTGTTTGTTTTAGAGATTAAAGGATTTTTACTTTCACATTTCTTATGTATGGTTTTAAGAGATGATACGTCTTCAAAAGTCAGAAGTATCCTTTGTTTTATTCCCACACTCTAATGACACTATAACAAACTACATAATGTTTAGGTTTTAAAATGATTTGGTGTCGCCAGATATTGAAGAAATGACTTTTATCTGTCAACTGATTCAATATCACATAAAACCTTTTGACCAAAGTTAATTTTATAATTAATCAACTCCTTGGATTAATTAATATTTTGATTGTCATATAAACCCTTCAGGTGTTAGTAGCAGTAAACTGTGCTGTATACATATCAGTTTAACAGAATCTATTGGTATTAATCATTGGACATCAGCATGTGACTAAAGTGCTAATATGGGAAATCAGTTGAGTTATTCCCCCTGAAATCATTTCTTGTGCCAGTAGAAACAAATTAGTTAGGTATCCATGTGACACACCAAATGAGTTGAATAACCTTGGGGCTCATACATTGGTTGAGTAACCATGGGGAACACCAAATAGGTTGGTAACCTGTGGACCCATCCAAAGGTTTTGTGACCTTGGGTCAAAGAATAAATTGTGTGACCTTAGGACACACTAAGTAAAAGATTAAAAATCCTATGCAAATTATTTTTCAACCAATCAAATTACAATTTTGCAATGTATAAACATAATGTTTTATGTCCCACCTTTTAATAGAATTTTATCAAACAATTGTAAAGCAGCGTTAACCCCTTTCTTTGAATGATTTATTATTTAATTTGATTTGTTATTGCTTTTTAACTTTAATGAAAACAAATTTTTATTCTGATTTTGAAGTATTCATTAAGACATTGCATGATGATGCTATGATGGAGATGTTGATGACATCTTGTTTTTTACCCGACATTCTGATGCAGGCATTACTACAATCTTCATGATAGAGCAACGATATATATTTTTACACAAAGTTTTGGTACAGATCTGTGTCATGATTTGTATACTGCAGTTAGATATGAACTAATGTTTTAGTTTATTAGTCTTCCAATTGAAAAAATCCTACAGAGCACTGAGTATTACCTGTGTTTAATTAAATAAAATAATAAAAATTAACTCCTACAACATTTTGATTTTATTTGTTGAACTACACACTTTAAAATAAAATAAGATAGTATGTTAAAGTTGTCTCCCCTTACTAAGTTATTTCTGTCAAAGTCAGCAGTCACTAGGTGACTTGGTCACAGTTGCCAAAACAATAGATTTTAATAAAAACTACTTTTGAACTTGTAAATTGATTTAATTATAAATATAACCTAATCCCTCTGGTGGATCTTAAGGAAGTAAACCGTAATTTAGATATGACCTGTGTAAAGTTTACAAGATATATTGTTCTCACCTCACACATTGCGTAATTATCAATATAAATAATTCCTGGTAGTAATATTCTGTTAAAGTTTCCTTCTATATCTAAACACAAGGATAGCCTATCCAAACATTATTGTGTATTTTTAAAAATAAATCTTTGTTTAAATTGAAAAGAGCACATCTGCTTCCTACTTTCATTTTACTTTCAGAATTCAATCAATTTATTTTAGAAAAAAGCCATCTGATTTAGATAGACATTTGGGCATTCTTGTAATAGTATACTAATTATTTATATATTTGTACAATATAGTTATGTAAATGAGACATATATTATGTACAATCAACATTGTTTAATCATATATCATGACAATAAAGTATATACTCAGGTTTTAATGTTGATGCCAGTGTCCTTGTTGTTTGTGTATATAAGTAATTACCAGTATACAGTGTGTGTTAACTTTACATACATTGAAAAGGTTTATACACTATTTATGGTTATAAAATTAATATACTCACATATGGAAGCTGTGAAGCTCACTCATATTGAACAGTTCTAATACTGACTCATAATGTCCTTGTATTTCATACATGGAAATGGTGTGTATACAAATGTATGGTTCCAGTATTGATTCTATGTCCTTGTTATTCATAAATTGAAAGGGTTATATAAACTTTATACAATTCTAAAGGGACGTTAAACCCCAATGAAACAAACAAACAAATTATACAATTCTATTGTTCTAAGGGGTTATAAAAACTGTTTACAATTCTATTATTCCACTATTTCATGGTTCATTGCCTTTGTTATTCGTGTAAAACCGGCACCTTTTTACTGTATTTTATATCTGCATTGAGATTCACTGAAGATAATCAAAAACTATCACATTTGATCATTAATATCCTCATTTGGTATAAGATATGATTTTGACTCTTTCTGTTTAGTTATACCCCTTCAAAAAGTTCATGGAGGTATATGGGAATCACTTTGGTTTAATTCAGTTCAAAGATTTTAAACACATACGAGAAACATCTATCCATAGTCTATAATTATGCTGTTTGTGTTGTTAAAATAAAAAATGTTTGAGGACTCATAAGCTGTTTTGACCATTCTGCTAAGTTTTTGTTGCGGCTGACTTTTCTATGTCGGACAATAGCATCTGTTGTCTTTTTTTTAACTGGTTTAACCACAACACCTGGTTTCATTATGGGAGACTGTCTTAGAGCATAAATAACTAGTCTTGAGGATTGTTGTGAAGTCTTTTCATTTCTGGTGCTTAACTGTGTGATGTGGCTGTTGTTGGTGCTGAACTGTGAGATGTGGCTGTTGTTGGTGCTGAACTGTGTGATGTGGCTGTTGTTGGTGCTGAACTGTGTGATGTGGCTGTTGTTGGTGCTGAA
>JAUMGZ010177985.1:0-14286 GCA_032359645.1 Pododesmus macrochisma | reverse complement strand
AAATGATCACAACAGTCGACTCCTGTATAATAAATGATCACAACACTCGACTCCTGTACAATAAATGACCACAACAGTCGACTCCTGTACAATCAATGATCACAACAGTCGACTCCTGTACAATAAATGACAACAACAGTCGACTCATGTATAATAAATGATCACAACAGTCGACTCCTGTACAATGAATGACCACAACAGTCGACTCATGTACAATAAATGACCACAACAGTCGACTCATGTACAAAAAATGATCACAACAGTCGACTTCTGTACAATAAATGATCACAACAGTCGACTCATGTACAATAAATGACCACAACAGTCGACTTCTGTACAAAAAATGATCACAACAGTCGACTTCTGTACCACAAATGATCACAACAGTTGACTCCTTTATAATAAATGATCACAACAGTCGACTCCTGTACAAAAAATGATCACAACAGTTGACTCCTGTACAACAAATGGTCACAACAGTCGATTTCTGTACAATAAATGACCACAACAGTCGACTCATGTATAATAAATGATCACAACAGTCGACTCCTGTACAATAAATGATCACAACAGTCGACTCCTGTACAATAAATGATCACAACAGTCGACTCATGTACAATAAATGATCACAACAGTCGACTCATGTACAATAAATGATTACAACAGTTGACTCCTATACAATAAATGATCACAACAGTCGACTCATGTACAATAAATGATTACAACAGTTGACTCCTGTACAAAAAATGATCACAACAGTCGACTCCTGTACAAAAAATGATCACAACAGTTGACTCCTGTACAATAAATGATCACAACAGTCGACTCCTGTACAATAAATGATCACAACAGTCGACTCCTGTACAATAAATGATCACAGCAGTCGACTCCTGTACAATAAATGATCACAACAGTCGACTCCTGTATAATAAATGACCACAACAGTCGACTCCTGTATAATAAATGATCACAACAGTCGACTCCTTTACAATAAATAATCACAACAGTTGACTCCTTTACAATAAATAATCACAACAGTTGACTCTTGTACAAAAAATGATCACAACAGTCGACTTCTGTACAATAGATGATCACAACAGTCAACTCATGTACAATTAATGACCAAAACACTCGAACCCCTATACAAAACAAGACCACAACAATCGACTCCTGTGTAATAAATGATCACAGCACTCGGCCTATATACAATGAATGTTAACAACGCTCGGCCTATGTCGATAAATGATCACAACACTCGGTCTATGTACAATAAATAACCACAACACTCGGCCTGTGTACAATAAATGACCACAACACTCGGCCTGTGTACAATAAATGATCACAACACTCGGCCTATACGTCGATAAATGATCACAACACTCGGTTCCTGTACAAAAAATTACCGTAAATTGAGAGATGTAACCTTTGTATATCGCAGGAGAAAATAAAATCTTAAAAAATTACAAAAAGGAAAAAAAACACAAGACAATTTTATCAATTTCATAAATATAATGCATTTAATATCAAAAACAAGTAAATATTTTAACAAACAAATAGCACCTGAGATGATTTAATAAAACATCGATCAACAATGAATATGTTGCAGACTCCTGACACCATCAGATCACACATAATGACACGCACGATAATCTCTCATACATACGAGAAAGTCCTTGTTCAATGGTTGAGCATTTGAGAATTGGAACACAATAGAATCATATGTTATAAATGTCCAAAGCTACCGCTACTGTCACTGGAAGTGTGGCTTTGGTTGGCCCAAAGCATTGACGAGGACGGCGAGTAGTAAGGGTTCTGTAATGGTGCCACCGCATATGGGCGGAACATATTGTCCTGAGGGGTCGTGTAGTGTGGGTGAGGTCTACATGGCTCAAAGTGTCTCAATGAGGATAAAAGCATTGGAGGTTCTGCAATGAAGGGAAACGGGTATATGCGATTCATCGCCATTGCAGAGCCATAGTAAGCTGGGTGACCAATGTGCTCCAAGGAACAATCTCTATTTGGAGTATAACCATTGTTTATTGGTGTGGAAGCACTGACGTGTGTCCTTGTTTCCTCTGAATTGTTGTTTTGCGTGTTCTTTGAATATGTTAATAAATCTGACAACACTGGCATATCACATCCCAAAGAAACACCGGTCATGTGATTAGAACTTGCGTGAGCAGGCGACGGCAAGTGACGTTGTTGAGGCGGACTTGGTAACAAGTGCGCAGCTGCTGGAGCATGCGCATAACTGTCTACGTAGTTAGCAACGCGGCTTCCTTCCTTTGGTACACCAAACGCCGACATTTCTTTGGAATGGTTGAATTTACTTAAGTTAGATTTACTCAATGGCACAGATGGAATCACTTGATTAGGTGGAGATATCATGTCGTATGCACCGCTCATAAGTAAAGTTGAAATTTTAGCGGTCACCTTTTTCTCTTTCTGGCGTGCTGCCTTCATCTTTTTCTTCAGTTTCTTTGATTTTAGTGGGTCTTTTTCAAACTTATTTAATTCGGCAATAACACTCTTCATGACGACATCCGGGACCATCGGTGACCCTTGGTCATCGCCAGTACCTTCACTAACGCCCGAATCGCTGTCGCCATTGTCGCTCTTAACGTCACTGTGGTCGCTTTTATTTCCGTCCGATTCGGAGGCATTCTTCTTCTTGTTGCCGACTACGTCTTTGCGACGTCTGTTTTGGAACCAAATCTACAATAAGAAATAAAGAAAATTAGAATTGCATTTTACAACTGCAGTTTCCTAATAATGTGTAAAAATTCCCGGTCAACGTGAACATCATGATTAAAAACTTTCCCCTATGTAACGTTAATATTTTGGGGATCTATCGTTACTTCGTGTGTAATTATGTAAATTCAGAGTAGAGTAAAGGTAAACGGCTTTGCGTTGTTTCAGTACTAGACATATGTTCTCAGTGTAAGCTCCAATCCAGTTACATTTCCTCGAGGCAAAAATTCTGCTTGTTTCGTTTTCGAAGATTGTAGGAAATGCATGTGTTTTTGACCTACCTTGACTTGTTCACGAGTGATTCCTACTCTCTTGGCTATCAGTTGCTTCTGTGTGCTGTTGGGGTATTTTACACGTGCGAAGATGTTATTCAGCATCTCCAGCTGATAGCGCGTGTAACTCAGGCGTTCACGGGGAGGGGGTGGAGTGAATGGTCGATAATCTGAAAATAAAAAAATTAAAGATATTAAGTTGAAATTATAACTTCACGAGCAGATTGTGTGGTAGGAATATAAAATTATATCAGATTTGGTACAGTAATAGATACATATCTGTAGTGTCTGGGCAGTTTGAAAATAAGAAGAGGTACCCATCTAAAAATTAACTGAACAAGTAAAAGAAACATCAAGTTATCTGCGTCTATGTACAAGGTGTGCCTCGGGTTGATCTATTCATATCAAGCACATCTTTCTTGCAATTTAATGGCGTAAAATGAAAGTTATTTCATTCTTGTAACAAAATGTGATTATGTTCACAAAAACACTAATATCATCAATTAACTCTTCATATGTGAATTATGTCAATTATGGGGATATTTTTCTAAAGTATATCTATAAATGTTTCCGCAATGAATACTGTCGCTATTCAGGTATATCATACAAGGTTCCCACGCAATAGGATAAATGTTGTGATTGCAATTGATATTTCAACAAAACGCAGTTCCTTTGTAATCGCCATTGTAAGGATAATATAATGGTGTTAGCGGGTAGCTAAGTTTATACAACAATAACTAAACACAGATAAAAATATGAACTGTGTAAGTACGTAAAGAGATGACCGGTTCTGGCAGTGTCGAAGTGTGGCGAATATCACAGGTATTCAACAGGTGACGAGTTACAGCGAAAACAAGTAATTATCTCCCGGGGACAAACATAGCCATACCGGCATCGTCATTGTCCGAAGACTTCCGATGGAATAATTAAATGATATCAAGTAACGTTTGTTAGTTAAGTCGATGCAGACCAAACTGGTATTCATTTGTATAATACAACAGATATGATTTGCGAAAGTGTGACGGCTGTTTAGGCCTGACAAAAGTTCTGATTTATGAATAATTTACGCATTCATTTTTAGAATTCTTTCATAACATGCACGAGATATTTTTATTGTTAAAATAAGATGTCATAACATATTCCGTCGACTCTCTGGATTTCTCCCATTTTTAGACAATACAAATAAAAGAATGATATCAGGGTTGTGATAACCATTTTTTACCTTCATCTTCATCGTCCTCTTCATCAGATTTTACGCTGTTGACGGCTTTAGTCCCGGGGAGGGGTGATGCTCCATGGGGCCACAACATATCAGGTTTGACGGGGTAGGGCACGGCTGCGTAAGGGATAGGTTCTCGAATACCTTCAAAGTCAGTCATTTCCGAAAGACTTGTTCGTGGCGCACCGTAACCTTAAAAATAGAAAATTAAAAACAAAATGAATTACAGTATATTGATAAAACAAAGTGAATTAAAACATATTGACAAAAATGAATTAAAATATAACAATAAAGCAAGATGGATTAAAATATAGAAATATCTTTAAACTGGTGCTTTCTAGACAAAAATGACAAGGTATGAAACCTTGATATAAATTCACTATATAATAACATTTCTTCAAACGGATTTCGAATGAAATTTGAATTCAAAAAAGAATATTTAAAATATAAAGTGATTCTAATGGACGACCTTAGATACGGAAACGTCCCATGCACTCAGACAGTGAAGAGATTAGAAAACTAAGCGGCGTGCTGCCTTTTAAACATTAAATTTAGACAAAAGTTTAAACTGAAGTTGACGGTTACAAGAGATAACACTTTCTATCTTCCCATGTAATCAATCGTGTCAAACCACTAAAATGTAAACTTATTTATACAAGGGAATCTTCGAGGAGCGTCTAGTTTAACAAAGCAATATAGCTTTAATGTGGTTATATTGATTTGATATTTTTTGCTGTTTTAGATATTAAGTGTTTTGGGACTTTCCTTTTAAATATTCAAATACTGACATTTTAAATATTTAAATTTTAAAACTGATTCAAATACTGAAAATCTTTGAATTCAAAAATTAAAATTTTTTAAATATCAAAATACTTTTTTAAATATTCAAATACTTTTATAAATATCCAAATACTAATATTTCAAATAATCAATAAAAAAAAATCAAAGACAACGTCCTGTCGTATAAAATATAAGACAACTCGAGCAATTTATCCAGTTAAAAATAAATTTACAAATGCATCTTTATGCATTATTGGTAACGACGCATATTTGTTGAATTTTAACTCTTATTTTGGATAAAACAGTTTTGCGTTTTGTTAAACTTTGAAATATTATAGCATACATGTTATACACAAAAAAAACTAGTTATGCATATTTTGCGTAAGAATTATTTTGTAAAATAAAAACCAATTTACAGTAATTTATTCCAATATAATGTATACATTACAACTTAATAAGTTTTGTCTTGCAAGTGAAGCTTTTACATATTTTATACATGTCATAAATCTATTTTATATATGTCAAGAATTCCCTTATTATATACAGGAACTTTCAATACTAAAATTACTAGTATTGAAAGTTCCTGTTATATATGAGGACACATAGCAGAGTTGGCAAATTCGTCATATTTACCTGGATGATGAAAATTCCTGTGAAAATGGTCAACTTCCAACATGTTTGTTTTTCTGTTATAATTTATCAAAAATGTTTTAAACTCCAAACTTTCCACCGGAACGCTCACACAAACAATATAACATATACTATTTGATAAATTCCAAATCGGCTCCGTGTCACCAACAAATCTTGTCACACCTGTCACTTGGGTCAGCTCGTTTGACCTTACAGAGAGAGCAAAACATTCCCCTCCCGTTGCGTTGTCAAAATCCCCACCGAGCGACCGACTGTGAGAAGGCTTGTGATAATTTTCTGTAATAACTTCAAGTACAAAAGACGTACGTTTTCCAAAACAGAAAATTAAGTTTATAGGCACACTGAACCCAGGTAGTAATACGTGTAATAGCTGATGTCAGTAATTACACTACGTTTCGTGGTACTGGCGCCCGGACACTTGTTATCACACTGGCTAACTATCAGATACGCTGATATAACTTATAGTAGAAGTTATTGCTATATATGTGCATAAATGGAAGAGAGACAAATCTCGGTACTGACTGTTTTGAAAAGAACGGATTATATACCATTTATTTACACAAATATGAACCAATGAGATTTGAGATCAACCATAATTAGACTATGTTAATACGTTAACGGGTTGTATTTTGGGTAGTTATAATTGTTCCTATTGTCCGGGCTAAGTCACCGTGAACATGAGCAACAACCGAAGAAGGAAAATAAGAATTATGTCAATTGTTAATTTTAATACGACTTATTGTTTGTCGTGTTATAGGGCCGGAGGGACAGTGGATGTCCGCTAATGATCGGACATGTCCAGCGGAAACGGTCATTAGGCTATCATGTCCGTAGTGGTCATCTTCTGTTTCAAGGTGTGATGTTATTAAAAGGACGTGAGGTTGATATTATTTTATTTCTTGAGGGTAGAAAGATAATGTACCCTTCTTCTTAATGAACTAGTAGGTGTCGAGAACATATTGGAAGGGTGTGAAAACACTTGTTTGTCAATTTACATAATGAATTAAATGCAATTTAGCAATCAGGTAAACTTCAATTAACTTGATAGGTAAACAATGGACATCGTTATTTACCTGTTAAAATTGAAATACTGCAATCAACGAGCTGAGAAATATAGATTGTTTAAGAAAACATCAATATTCAAACAGCAAAACCAACATTTTAAATTTACGGAAATAAAAAACTTTGAAATGAAAATATCTTGAATAATCTAAAACATCTCAATAATTTCTGAGAAAGAAAATCAGATAAATAAAATATTTTCGGTGAATGTTTCTTTACCGTTTCTGCTTCCCCACCTTTTGTGTTTATATTAAATCAGTGCTGATGATATATAATATTATTTTGTAAAATTTACTAACAGAAATAATTATATAACAGCATTATTTATGGTTAACAAATTCTATATGTAAATTTGAAATTCATTTGATTAAAATGTAATTTTATTAAAATCATGTCAATATACAACATAGTAAACACATTGATTATTCAAGGTTTAAAATCCTTGACTTGCGCACGTGTGCAATCACCTATAATATGGTGCATATTAGGTATATTATTATCTTAATTGACAGCACATCTTAATCCGACACCGCCTTAATCCGGTATCCACGCTTTAAACATGTCACAATATGGCCAATATAAGATAAAATATATAACCTAGCAGTTTTATAACGCGCTATAATAAAGCGTGCTCGTACTAAGGGTAATAATTGTATATGGATTACTCGTTATATAATTAATGCATGTTTAATAGCATTGAGTTACATCTGTCATTGTTAATATATTTTCTCATCTAGAAAATGTGTATTTTAAATTTCACTCATCTAGCGAAGATACATCTTACTTTGTTCCCAAATAGACATTTTTTGTTATTGTTAAAAAATAATAAGTTATAAACAGTTATATTTCATCATAGGACTTTGTGTGTCTCAGTGTTATAAAAAGAGAAGAAAAACCGCGAATCAAAGTCAAAAGAAAAATTCATATGGTATCAAAGTAATGCAATATATTTCAAATATGTTAAGAAATACGTTTCATAATAAATTGCCATATAGAATATCATATATCACAGAATAAACAAAGCTTAAAAAAATATATATGTAATTATTTCACCAAACACATACTGATTAATAATTTAATGATCAGAGTCGCTTCCTTTTTTAATGGGACTCTAAAAGTCGACAAAAATGGATACTTGAATGTCACTCAAAAGAAATACGATATATGTTGTGTCTATTACATATAATCGTTGTTGCAGTTTGTGTACATTGATTGAATCAAGGTGAAAAGAGATTTATACAAGACGTACGGAATCATAAAAAGCACATATACATGTATACTGTTTGATTCTAAAAAATGTATAAGAAATGTTAGATTATTACAGTACATATTACGTACATTTCTCAATATTTTAAAGCTATAGGGGAAGTGACATCTTGTTGAAATATGTGAACGAGTGTTAATACAAATTTAAAAATCTTGATTCAAAGTTATCTAGTCTCATATACACATATTATAACGTATCGCAATGGAACGAACCCAGACATTTATAGTGCTATGCTAATGAGACATTACAACACTGATTTACTTATAGAGTAATCTACTCGGTTATAATCTTCTGATTCCGAGCTAACCAGACCTTGTGCTATTCGTTTCACATCGATTATCATAGAAGGAAGCCACGAGAATGCCAATATTGACCTCCTTGATTTGTTCTATTTTTTTTTTGTCTTTTAATATAAAGACTACAAACTCTCGATTGCCAAGTTGTCGATCTACCACTGGACCAAAACATTGTAAATTTTCACCCAATGTTGGGTGTGTCGGACCTGATGATGCGGGTGTTTGATGTAGGTCCTACTGATATACATGTAAGCAAAAGGTGCCGGCTATAGATATACAGCCATAACGATAGGGAAATGAAAATAAATTACGGGATTAAAACATAAAGATAAGATATGGCTTAACCCATTACGCATATCTCTACCCGTGAAAAACACACACAGGACCAAGATAGGACCGTCACACTGCAAGATCTGTGATGGAGACGTGAGAGCGATAAATGGGGAACAGAAAGAGCGAACGTGGAAACAAAAGTGTTTTTGGTTTGTAAATGCTGGGATTCAAAATGAATTGTCCGAGGTAAATGGTAATCGCTCTTGGAGTATCGCAAAGAATGAATACTGTATAGAACAACAAGAATAAAATACCCTATTGTATGAGATCAAATGTGGCAACAAAATATTAAGAACCAGGGATGTTTTTTTTTCTTTCTTTAAAGTATCAAGGATTTTTTTTTTTTATTAAAAAGTTACCGTATTGGGAAACGATAGGTAATCAGAACCATGCGTTGTTACACAATAACTAAAATAATGAAATATTAATTTTCATTCATTTCAAATATAATATTCCACTTCGACCAAATAGACCTTACTCAACGCTCGTAACTCACTAACTACTCGTGGTTTACTATGAACAGTTCTATTGTTTGTTGACACACCCTGATATTTGACTTCATTTGTAAATGGTAATTAGTGACAAATCTTTGATTTAAAATCTTATTTTTTTGTCCTTTTTTTATTTTGTCACATGTAAATGTTTGTTATATTGTGATCAACGGTTCGTGTATGCCGAAGTCAATACATGTGATTCAGCTATGAATTTGACGTTAACGCCAATACAATAATATTGAAAGGCTAGTTTTAAACACTGTCAAAATCAAAGACATATACACCAACGGGTCGGCAAATGGAAATAACACATACCCAAACTTGTGAGCATGTCATTTTAATATTAAATGTGTGTTAACCACATTGACTTTCCTTGTATTTAAAAGCCAACTTGTCTTTAAGACAGCAATTGTAGTTATTGTGGAGAAAAAAACAGCAGCAAGCCCGACTACTATCTCTCTCTCTCCCTCTCTCCGTCGGTATTGTTAATATTTTATTATCGTTTTCTAATGACATTACATTTATATTGTTTTTTACTAAATCATTTTTCATGTTTGGAAAGGGTTTATATTTTTTACTGGAAGAAAACTGAAACCTTTTGATTCTAAATTGGCAATAAGTTAATATTTACCCATGGAATCAGGTAAATACATAAGTAATTCGTTTATACAACAACAGGTACATATTTATCTTCGTCAAACTTGTGTTTGTTTATCACCTTCGAAAGTCTATCGAATAAAAATCTAATCCACGGGGTCTTAACTCTGAATTGTACAAGCAATCATAAGGATAAACGGGATCACCTCCGGATTCTTACTCAACCAAGCGCTACCTGAAAGTCCACGAAGACAGGGAAGCCAATGTTAATATGTTGATCATGAACCAAACCGAGCTATCAAAGGATTAGGGAATCTCCTTTAGAAGGTGGCGTACATGGCCATTTTATCCAAACTCGTCATGGCCGATCGTAGACCACCGCGACACGCCACTTCAGTTGTAATACCGTACATAAAGGTTTAAGCCTTAGTATCTCAATGTTTGCTTCTAAAGTGTTATCTCCCGTCATCAACGTTCCTCTGTGGTCAAGCACAATGCTCCGCGTTCATTTGGACCAAACCCTTTGGCGCGACCAGCTTGTCGAGACGCTGCGAAAAAGGGAGCGTTTTAGTGCGAGTAGCAGACGACACGGGCAGGCGACCTTGAAGGTGTTTGAAAAATTAAAGCGCTTTCTCATGACGGGAATCGAATAATCGAATATGAAAACAGGAAATGTTCTTAAAATACGATATGTCGCCATTTTTTTTGTCTCTCACTTAAATCTCTAATGCGGAACGTAAGATATTTTATTTGAGCATGTATTCTAATCCCACCAATCTTTGCTGTTGTTGATGAAAACATTCCGATTTCAGTTGTGTTACCAACTTCCTTCTGAATTCACTGAGATTTAAGCTATATTGCGAAAGAAAAAAAGCTACCTAGTCGCAACAAAAAGTAGTAAGTGCTACCTACTGCAGCGCCATGCCACAGACACTTATGCCACAAATCAGAAACACTGCCTGTTACACCAGGGCGTTGCACCGAAATGATGAACAATTAAAGTGTAAAATGCAAGAAGCAATTGTGATTTGATTGATATCTTAAAAATCTAAAATATCAGGCCGATCTAGCACGTTATGCAGCTCAAAATGATTCCTTTATCTCCAAGTATCCATGTATTCATGTAGTTTCACTGCAACAAAATAAAGTTCAATATGTTATTTGTTGTTTTTGACTTTCCGTGAACGTTAGAGCAAAGGCTGGTCGATTCAGATCAGTATAATACGACCTGGCAATAATCCCTACGCGTCCTATATAAGAATAATTCAAGGCGTAAATGAAACGACATCATTCTATTGTTTAAATAGCGTGTCAATGAAATTGCAAAACAGGGTTGTAAAAACAAACGCTGATGCAAATGTTAACAAATTTTTTCATTTTCAATTTAACTGTATGAATTTGTGCATTAACGTTTATCATTTGGGTCAAGACGTTGAACGCCATCTTTATTCTATGAACTACATAGACTATGACGCTAGTATGTAACCCAAATTTATCTTTCACTTTGACTATAAACAGATATTCGGGAAGCATTTAAAAATTGAAAAATAAACATTTAGTAAAACCACTTTATTTTCACAAGTGCCACGCTAACCTAGTTTACACCAACCGTTAGTTCATTCAAGAAACATTAAATACCCATGTATCACCCAACTCACACTAAACACAGATATACGGGAAGCAACTAAATTAAAACAATTAGTAAAACCAATTTATTTTCACAAGCGCCACGCTAACCCAATTCGAATCAACCGTAGAGCATCCGGTAAATTTTAAAAATTTAAATTTAAATTCTAGCCAATCTGCAAACACAAATAAAGAGAATTCCACAGATTCTAGACTAGACATACCGTAATCGTTAAACAAATATCACCATTCAAACGTCGTGGTAATAACTAAACATGGCATTTTCAGAAATCTTTATTTAAAGAAAGTGTTCAAATCATTTTAATTTAAGAGCGTGGATGTCTACGTGTAAACAGAAAAGCGTCAACATGTAAACAATTTCTCGTGGTTATTTGCGAAGTGTCTGAAATATTTGAAATGTTTTTCTCCGAGAGGTTTAACATTTTAATCTATTGCTATCTTATAGGACATGATATGACGCGTAGATTATTAGTTTTAATTCAGATGTCACCTTCACGACTCGTAATTAACACAAGAGATTTCAATAAACGCGATGGAGATTGATTCATCTAGATAAATTCTTGAATTCAGTTGGATTTACTTAATTATAAAATATTAATAAAGATTCAGTAATATTGAACATTATACAGAACAAAGAGTCATATAAGTATTATCTTTTCAATGTTTCGTCATTCCATTCGACACTTCTAAGCGATCGAATCATCTAATGTATGGCACCGGAATCTGACGAGGTTTGCCGAGTCGCGTCATTCCAGTGTCGCGAACTTTACACTTGAATCATTTCCTTGCTAATAATGACACCATCCTTTATTACCTCCAACCAATATGTCAGTGAAAATTATGAAATCGAGCAGAAATGTATGTTCCCGTTGGCTTAAATATAAGAATGACATTCTGAAGTAGAACGCTGACCTTTACGAGTGATTTATTGCTTTTTGTTTTAATCTCACCCATGTGCAAGAACAACTTTTGCCTTCCAATTCAGTAAAATAATAAAGAATAATTCAAATTGAATAATAACACTTCACTTTGTACTTAGAATAATTCGCTCTTGATAACTTGACAAAACAATGTTTCTGTGCAAATCTTATATCAAATTTCACCAATGAAACGTCGCACTTACAGGAAGCTAATCATAAATGTTCTGAATATATTTTTTGCCACACATTTTGCATTGATTATGAAAAAAATCAAACTACTAAAACTTTAAACTAAATATGTGAAGTGGGAAAGTCGGTGTACCATAAAACCAGTTTATTCACACCATCACAACTTGCCATCGCATCAAAATCGTCATTTTGCACGGTAATGCTTTGGCACAAATGACGCAAACCGGATTCCTCAAACTGCCTTTTTAATGAACTTGTCAAACCTTTCTGTATGAACACACCGAAAGAAGAATATGTAAAAACCCCTGAATCACTTTTTGTGTACAGCATATGTTTTACACTTTTGTTTACAGCCGCGGTAGGCCGAGATTCAAACGATTGTCGTTTTCTGACATTATTTGTATGAAGGGCAGGGGAATCTCGGCATACAGCCACGGTAGCTCAGTTGGGAGAGTGTTCGCCTTGTGTGCAGTAGGTCGTAGGTTTGATGCCTGTCCGCGTTATACATAAGACAGGTAAGCTAAGCGTTCGGCATTCTGGGCAGGCTCGGTGTCAGGATAATAAGACCGAGAGAAACTATGCCAATGTGTCTGTGGCGTGATATTTCAATGAGACAGCACCATAAAGTTGCCATCAGTGTGTACTGTTACAAGCAGGCACCATTTCGATGTGAGATAGAAATGAGCTGAAATGACGTTAAACCTTAATAAAACAAAACAAACAAAAACACATTTTTTACTTTTATGTATCTCAAAGAACGTATATCATATAAACTCTTAACTAAACTACATATAATACACATGTGTAACACATGCACACATTTAAAAGAAACAAAATTCCATTTCATTTTCTTTAGCGTCAAAATATTCTAAGCGTCAACAAGTTATCTCAACTTTATCGTTCTCTTCGTAGATTCTAAAATGAACAACTCGCATGGTCATTCAACACTACAAAGACGGCCGGAGCAATTCAAACTGACCGGGCGTGGTAGATGATCAATATACAGCTTGACCATTTGTCGTTTCTTTGCTAAGTTGTTGATCTGAGCGATTACACTACAACCAATGCCGTATCGATGTTGTGTATTTTATGATAACAGTAATACCCGTAATGCCGCTATCTCTGCTAGCTCTTGTTGTTAAGATTTTTATATACCCAACGAGCCCGCACAGCGCCAAATATCCCCCGATATTGATATCATAACAAACGGGACTGATAGAGCTTGATGTGGCTGATCACCGCTAATGGCCGTTAAAATGGTGGTAATTTTTACGTGAATTCTGTACAAAATTAGACTCGTAGACCGGAAGCACGCTATAGATTTTTTTTAATATTGTATCTTACATATGATGACCACTGTACTTTATTGTTATTTTTCTGAAACTTACGTAAAATGTTAAGGGGCGGGACAAATAGCAAACATATAGCCGATTGTTCGTATCGGTCTTACGATTTGTTGTGGTTTAGTGTTCCACTTGGTTCGAACACATTACTTATGTCAAATACATGTATAAGGCATTTGAACTGAAAGGTCCATTATATTTATAATATTAGTAATTTGTCATAGACCTTGTTAAAATTAACCGAAACTCTTTAAATGTTCTTTGCCATTACAAATAAGAATCTGTTTGATTTATTAAAGACCTCGTTTTTACAACATTACCACAATAATAGTAATGCCAAGTAAACATTTTTTATGTATAAAAACTGAAAATCAAAATTGGTAAGAACTACTAACTAACTAACTAACTAACTAACTAACTAACTAACTAACTAACTAACTAACTAACTAACTAACTAACTAACTA